>PYAF01002543.1:132883-146259 GCA_007407185.1 Glycine tomentella
AGGAATGGGAATGTTATGTTCGTTTCAAATTCAATGTTCTTTCCTGTTGGATCAGAAGATAAACACCACCACCTTTCTGTTCTGTTCTGCATTCCATTGTGCTAGAAAATGCACCACAACACCAACCTTAACCTTTCAAGGTTGTGGATTGCTTTGCTAGCGGTCTCAACCACCGTAGTTCATTGCAAAACTGCCTCCCAAGATGGTATCCAAAAGTTTTGTGATTCATTGCATTGCATTGTTCTCATTCTTGTGCTTAATTTTTCAGTTTCAGCCTTTAATGTGATGTATACAAGCTTAAACTCCCCTTCAAAGCTGAGTGGCTGGAAATCAAATGGAGGTGATCCGTGTGGCGACTCCTGGGAGGGAATCAAATGCTCAGGCTCTTCTGTCACAGAAATGTAACATATTTATTATAGACAGAGTATGTTTCTTTTCATCAACTCCTGAGTCCTGAGACATTCTAACTATTTATTTTTACTTTCAACAGAAATTTATCTGACATGGGACTTTCCGGATCAATGGGTTACCAGTTGTCCAACTTAAAATCAGTTACCGACTTGTGAGGCCCAGATCTTCAAATACCACACATCCTTTATTTTTAATAATAATAAGAGAACATCACTTAAATGCCATACATTAATTTTTTCATAGTACAGTGATTTGAGCAACAACAACCTCAAGGGTGATATACCATATCAACTTCTTCCAAATGCTCGTTATATGTAAGTCAGCTGCCAAATATAACATTACCACCTCATTACTCCATAAAGATAACACTACCAGCTGCACCTAATAATTTAAAGTTATATCATTGCTAAAATTTAGAAAGTGCTTCCTAACATTCTTTATCGGAGATGATTGGATTCATTATTTTAAAGGCAGGTCAAGAGTGTAATCTTCTTCTAGGCAACCTGCATTTGTTTGTCATCAATAATTCTGTTATCTGGTCATGCAGAGATCTCTCTAAGAACGACTTCACTGGAAGTATACCATATTCCTTCTCTGAGATGGATGACTTCAATTACCTGTAAGCAATGTTCCTTCCTATTTTTACTCATAATTTTTCTTGGAACTCTCCTCTGCTTCTCAACATGTTATGCATGCAGAAATCTTGCACATAATCAGCTCAAAAACAAGTTGGGCGATATGTTTGGGAAGCTCAGTAATCTCAAACAACTGTACGTGTGAACATGCAGCAAGGTTTCTAGTGTCAAGATCTTTACTATCAGGTTATTGCTGATTTTGGAATTTAACTGGAGTTAAGGTAGAAGCTATTATTGCTGATTTTGGAATTTAACTGGAGTTAAGGTAGAAGCTATTATTAAGAACCCAGTTCCAGCTGTGTATAAAATAGTTTTGCAATATGTAAACCACTAAGTGTGGACTCATGCATTGATGCTTTACTTTTAGATTGTTCTGTTATATATGGAAACTCCTCTCTTTCCTTATTTTTTCACTCGAATCCACTGTTATGTTGTGCTTATAAGGATTTCTTTCCTCTGTGCTGATGCAATTAGTCACTTCTAGAAAAGCTTCTATGGCCCTTATACAACTATATAATACATGCTATATTTCATGTATAACTGCTTGCACTTCATTTTTTTATATTAATGAAAATGATGCTTCTTAGTTTGCATTTGGAACTCAATTATTTAAGACTTTCCCCTTCTTATTTGGCTTTTTATTTAGTATACGATTATCAGGTTTCTTCAAACATGAAAATTTTATTAACCGTATATCATTGAATAACATGTAGGGATATATCTTCAAGCGTGCAAATTTTATTAACCCTAAAGCAATGAATAACATATAGGGATGTATCATTCAATTTACTATCAGGAAACCTACCCGAGTCTCAAATCGCTCAAAAACCTCAACAAGTTGTAAGAACAAGATCACTATCACTATCAGGGAATAATACATACACACATTTTCACTGTAAGCTTCTGTTTGTCCCTATACAGGCACCTACAAAACAACCAATTCACTGGTTCAGTAAATGTCCTTGCCAACCTTCCACTTGAAGATTTGTAAGTTCATGTTTACCCACCTTGGAATGATTTTCATCCCCCCTTGCAAAATGTTCAAGTATCTTCATATATATTTGATTTTTTAGATTTTCAGTGCAGTAGTGGCAACTATATATATTTCTACGATCATCTAAATATGCATTATATATCATATTTATAATTTTATATATGACTATGCTTCAATTATTTGCAAAAAAATCATGAGCTACATCTTTCATTATGAGTAAGTAAAATGTCTACGTTGTCTAGTCAATTTATGAATCGCTTTGGTAAGGCTAAGATATTTTTACTTGACGAGCCAGTTTTTGTTTCCAAAATGTGAACTAGTGGTGAAATCTATTGAAGGAATGACTAGTATACCTGAAATCTGATAGTGAATTGGATTTTCTCTTCCGAGAGTAGTAATAAATTAAATACTATTTTAATTTTAACAGGAATTTGAAAATAACAAATTTACTGGTTGGGTTCCTGAGGAGTTAAAGGATATAAATAGCATGCAGTAAGTATTTTCTAACAGTCATTTATTGAAGGATGAAACTTACTTTGTTTCTCTAACTTTGTGTTGTCAATTCCAAAGAACTGGAGGAAACTCTTGGTCAAGTGGACCAGCAGCTCCTCCTCCTCCTGGTACTCCCCCTATCAAGCATTCCGATAAAAAGAATGATAAATCTGTTATTAGTGGAGTAGCTATAGCCGGCATAGCCTTTGGCGTACTAGCAGTAATTATAATTGTTGTTGCTCTTTCTTAAACCAGATCATCAAAACCTTGTTCACATTTTATCAATGAAGAGAGGCGTAACCAGCATAGATCTTTTACACCCCTTGCACCTCAGGAATTATCAAAAGATTCGGGTGCTGATTTCAGCAAAGACTACAAAGGTGGTCTTTTTCTATCAACAGATTTTGCAATACTTTCTGTTGTTATTCATGACTTGTTGTGATCTTTATTTCGTACGTCAGACCAAATATTTTTCTTTTTTATGTAGAAATTTTGCTACATCTATAACTATAGCATAAAAGAAGGTGACTTTGGATAGACAGTTGCTGCTTGGCACTGTCTATGATTATTAATAAACCAACTGTATTTATTTATATTGGATGCAGATTTCATTTTTGTTTTCCTTTTATTTGGAAGGAGGATTGAATTTAGATTTAAATATTCCCCTTGCGTCATGACTTAAGTTGATATTATCTTCTGATAGAAACTGAGATTCAGAGAGTATTATATATCTAACAAAGGTAGCTCAGTTCCTTACAGCAAAGGAGAATCCTCGGGAGACTAAAGACAGAAAATAAGAAATATAGAGAAAAACAGAGCGCTAAGGAGCTGCAATGAGCAGTCCTTCCCATGGCAAATGTCACCCGCAGCTTATTCGAAATTCTCCGTCTGTTTATACAATTTTCTTTCCTTTCCCCCATTAATCATATTTCTGTCCATTCTGTTATGTTCTTTCCTTTCTCCTCCAAACAATTCCTTCTCTCCGTTGCTCTCTTCACTGGTGATAAATATAATTCCTTCCTCTCATACACACATAAGCTCTTATCATCTTCACACTAGTTTATGTACTGATAGCAAAAGTTGACTGATTTGATGTGTGGATGATCTATCAATATCATATGGCATGGTAAATCATTGACATAATAATTGAACCTTGTTACAGATAAAATCCATTCTTGGTCTTGTACACATCTTAAATTTTTGAAATAGTTGATCTTTACAAACTTTTGGTGTTTGTTTAAAGAAAAATAAAATAAATAAAACTGTTATATAGTTTTAAGTCATTTTGGAACATTGTGACAACAACCAATATGGAGTTGACATGCATTTAACTGATTTCAGTTGTCATATTGGTGACAGGATTTAAGTCAATGGATTCCACTTCAATTGACGTAAAGGCTTTGCAAAATTCTCCATCAATTGGTGTTAGGTCGTCAGTCTCCGATTGTGTGCAATCCTTTAATGACAACTAGTTTGCAAATCGTCTAAGTTCTAGTAGAAGTACATCCATCCGTGTTACTACTTTTACACAGGAAGAATTGCAGTCTGCTACTGCTAATTTTGCTTCAGGTCGACTTCTTGGTGAAGGATCCATAGGATGTGTCTATCGGGCTAAATATGCTGATGGAAAGGTACTTTCTGTTTAATTAATCAACGCCTACACGTGTGCTTTAGTATAAAATAGTCATGGATACACAAGTATATGTATGTGCATGAAATTCATAATATTACTAAGAAGAACCTCCGAGTCCCTGTCTTTTGTAGGGCATTATGAAGCACAATAATTTTCTAAAATATTTAATTAATATTTTTTCTTTCCATCATATTATATCATCAATAGTTTATTATTTCATTTTTTTCCTTTTAAATTGTAGATAAGTCAAGATTATTTGAAAAATATTTTTCATATTTTAAAGATATTTAGCCAACTTATTATCCATCATTGCTAAACGGTATTGATATTTTAAAGACATTTAACGATTTTTTTCTGAAGATATTTAACGAAATGTTTATTAATTGATTAAAAAAGGTAATAAAGAACTCAAAAAACTATAAAGAACACATTTGTGAGATTAAAATAAATATATTTAAAAAAAGAGACAAAGAATGAATAAAAAAGTTACCTTACTTTTAAAAAAAAATCACATTTCTTAATATATTTTTTCTATGTTTTATTAATTAAATTTAATTATTTAATTAATTATATTTAATTTAATAAATATTTAAATATTTAAAAATAAAATCCATATGAAACTCACTCAAAATTATGTAAAATTTTAAAATTATATATATCACTAAAATAAATGAAAAAGATCTTAAAATCTTTAATTTTATATGACATTGTGATGTTAATAAAAAAATAATCTCAAATCTCAATTTAAAATTTATTACTTGAAGATTGTTCTAAAAAAATCCAAATAAGTGGGTAAGGGTCAGGATTGTTGACCATCGTTCAACTTCTCTCCTTCAGTTCGCCGATCGCTGTTCAAAATCTCGGAGCAAAAACCCAAATCAGTAAGATCATCTACTTCTCTAAAACCAATTTCTGCAATCGATCCACAAAACCACAAAAATCGTCCCTTTTTCTGGATTTTGATAGCTTGGAAATTAGATTTCAATTTGCTTTCGAATGGCTAAGATTATGTTATATTCCTTGTTAGATTTATAACCAATTTCAGATTCTTATTCTTGGGTAGAACGGTTCAAGTGTTTTGATTTTCAATTACCTATTTGTCTAGGAATCACCAATGACCCAATTGTTCAAGAAATTGTCATTGGTGTTTATTTGAAAAAATAGAGGAAAAATTTATTTGTATTTTGTGGATTGTTGATTTACAGGATTGATGATCATAATAATTTATTGGATTAATTAATTTTTTAGTATTTATAAAATTTTAAATTTCAAGTATTAGTCTCTATAAAAAAATTATTTAGTCTCGTTGATTTTATTGCTCGTATTAATTTCTCCGAGTAAAATTTTCCTCCTTCTATTGCCTATTAATTCTTAGATCCTTATATGGACTAATTATAAAAATTAAAAATAAACAGTACACTAAAATTTAGAGGTAGTTTCTTTATGTCAATTCTATACAATAAATCCTCTTTAAGTAAGCTCATAGTTTACTCTTTTAAAAAATACAAGTAATCACTTTGGTATTCTCTGACCAAAGTTACTATCAATTTATTTTTTAAATAATTATTATTAGATAGTATAGATAAATCAGCTGATGATGCATGTTTGAGATATAACATTTTTTTTATAAAAAAAAAATTATGCATTGATAACTTAAAATAACAATTTTACATTATCATTCAATAATAAATAAATCACTGATAAATTTATTAAATTTTATAAAAAATTATCTTAAAAATCATACCAACAATAAATTATAATCAGATGATAATGTAAAATTATTTTATATTATCAAAGCATAAGCATTAAACTTTCTTGTTTTTTTTTTAAAAAAATTTAAAGAAATTAAAAATTGAAATTAAATTAAATATGCAGCTTAGGTGATAAAAATATTAATATCCTTGTTCTCTTTTTTACGGAACTAAACTTATAAAAGAATGAAATAGGGATTTATTCATTAACAGAATAATTCAGGTCATAATTTTATGCCATACTCGACCATTAAATGAACATAAAAACTTTGTTATTGTACATGAAATTGAAAATGAGTCACTATAATTAAGAATCCGAAATTATTTTCATTTTGTGTTTGCTCACAAGTACTCCTCTTTTTTACATAATCATGAAATATTTCAGATATTTTGAACAACATATATATAAAATTCAAGTTCATTATGCATATGCATTAACAAACACTAATTTTTAATTGTTGAAAATATTGCAGGTTTTTTGTATGTATATTACAGGAAATCTTGAATCAGTATTTCCAGAAGAACATCGCAAAGAAATTCTTCGTTACATATATTATCACCAGGTATAATTATTCAATTTTAAGATACATTTGCTTAATCAAGCATAGCATAACATAGAGAAACAAAATGTCAAATTTCTTGTATCGTTCTTTTGAACTTGTTGTATTTGTTTATTCATGAAGTTTATAATCTATTCATTGCAACAATAAATAATTAATATTAGCCCTTTTGTGCTTTCATTTAATTAAAGAATGAAGACGGGGGATGGGGACTACACATAGAGGGTCATAGCACTATGTTTTGTACTGCACTGAACTATATATGCATGCGAATGCTTGGAGAAGAACCTAATGGAGGTCATGACAATGCTTGTGCTAGAGCAAGAAAGTGGATTCGAGATCATGGTGATGTAACACATATACCTTCATGGGGAAAAACTTGGCTTTCGGTATTATTCTTTTTTATATGAATATAATACACAAACTAATGAAACTTGGATGTGTACTATTCATTTAAATGGATCTTGCTCTTGTAGATACTCGGTGTATTTGATTGGTGCGGAAGCAACCCAATGCCCCCAGAGTTTTGGATCCTTCCATCTTTTCTTCCTATGCATCCAGGTAGATCTAATTAATTTTATTTTGTCACTCTCTTTGGAATGTTATATATTTAAATTGGTGAATATACAATGTTTAATCATTAAATCTCACTTCTACCTTAATTATTATAGCTAAGATGTGGTGTTACTGTCGATTGGTATACATGCCTATGTCTTACTTATATGGGAAGAGGTTTGTGGGTCCAATCACACCACTCATCTTGCAATTAAGAGAAGAGTTATTTACTCAACCTTATGAAAAAGTTAATTGGAAGAAAGCGCGTCACCAATGTGCAAAGGTGAAAGACATATTTAATTAATCATAATGTGTGTGTGCACATATCTTTTTTACTATGAAAATGATAGTCGTCCATTATGTCAATCACAGGAAGATCTTTACTATCCCCATCCTTTGATACAAGATTTAATATGGGATAGTTTATACATATTCACTGAACCACTACTTACTCGTTGGCCTTTCAACAAGTTGATTAGAGAAAAAGCCCTTCAAGTAACAATGAAACATATTCATTATGAAGATGAGACTAGTCGATACATAACCATTGGTTGTGTGGAAAAGGTAGGTATCATAACAATAATGCATATTGATTTTTTTATCCTTCTAAGTAAAATAAACTTTTTATTTTCCTTTTCAAGAGGGAATTCATTCAAATATGATACTAAAATGCATATATTCTTTTTTCCAGGTTTTATGTATGCTTGCTTGTTGGGTGGAAGATCCAAACGGAGATGCTTTCAAGAAGCATCTTGCAAGGGTCCCAGATTACTTATGGGTTTCTGAAGATGGAATGACCATGCAGGTGTACGCGTGTGGGCACGTGCTATTATAACCAATGAAATATATTAATTAATTATTTAATTAGTTAATTAGTTTATTGATGCACTTATCTATTTAATGCAGAGTTTTGGTAGCCAAGAATGGGATGCTGGCTTTGCTGTTCAAGCGTTGCTTGCCACTAACATAATTGAAGAAATTGGTCCTACGCTTGCAAAAGGACATAGTTTCATCAAGAAGTCTCAGGTTTGCTTAATATTTTTATAAGTATATAAAAGAATCCCAGATCTTCTTCCTTTTAGTTATGGAGAGTAAATTCCCTAATAAACCTATGTTTATCCAGATTGTACAACTAACTAATTAAGATATTTAAAATCCCTAAATCTTATTTACAGGATGATCTAATAAACTAAATAAAAACTATTTAACTAATTACTTATTTACTAATTCACCTAGCTACATAGTATTAGTTATAACTAGTATAATTATATTATTTGAATTGAAATGAATATTTATAATTGATTCCTAAGTTGGTGTTTAACTATTTATTAGACTATTGAACAATATGTTTGTTGTCTTTATCTAGTAGTAATGAACTAACATTTTCATTTTATTGGCGAAGGATAACCCTTTTGGAGATTTTTATGAATTGGCATTCTTATTTTATAGGTGAAGGATAATCCTTTTGGAGATTTTAAAAGTATGCATCGTCATATTTCTAAAGGGTCTTGGACATTCTCTGATCAAGACCATGGATGGCAAGTTTCTGATTGCACTGCAGAAGGTTTAAAGGTAACCAACAACTTAGGTCATAAACAACTTTGTTAATGATCACAATAAATATATGTTAATTTAACTAAACTTTAATTTTTGTGTTGTAGTGTTGTCTACTTCTATCAATGTTGCCACCAGAGATTGTGGGAGAAAAGATGGAACCTGAAAGATTATACGATTCAGTCAATGTCTTGTTGTCGCTTCAGGCAAGTACCATTAAATTTAGAGAAATGGCTTATGTTATGAAATATTTTATAAAAAATTGTCTATAAATTGATAAAGGTTGGCAACTAATGCTGATATAATCAGCTCTTTTTTCAAATCCAACACCACATCATTTGTTCATGATTTGTGAAATTGGTTTTTACAATATTACAATTCTCTTAAACTTATGTCCATATCCTTTTAATTAACCAATCATCAATCAACCAATGGCCCCTTTTCTTTGTTAATTAATATTTGATCAATAATAAGTTAGCTAGCGTTGTACAAAGGACTTTGATGATTGATGCTTTATTTACTTTTACTACCAAATTTATTTTAACTAAACAACAATTTGTTTATTGCAGAGTAAAAAAGGTGGTTTAGCAGCATGGGAGCCTGCAGGAGCTCAAGAGTGGTTAGAAGTAAGTATTACGTACATTAATTAATAATGCAATATGTATGTATTCATAAATTGATAAAAAAAAAAAAAAGTACTTGATTAATAAACTAATTAACTTTGTTGTTGATTCTTAGTTACTCAATCCCACAGAATTTTTTGCGGACATTGTAGTTGAACATGAATATGTTGAGTGCACTGGATCTGCAATCCAAGCTTTAGTTTTGTTCAAGAAGCTATATCCAGGACATAGGAAGAAAGAGATAAAAAATTTCATTACCAATGCAGTTCGATTCCTTGAAGATACACAAACAGCTGATGGTTCATGGTATGGAAATTGGGGAGTTTGCTTCACTTATGGCTCTTGGTTTGCACTTGGAGGTCTAGCAGCTGCTGGTAAGACTTACACCAATTGTGCTGCCATTCGCAAAGCCGTTAAATTTCTACTTACAACACAAAGAGAGGACGGTGGATGGGGAGAGAGTTATCTTTCAAGCCCAAAAAAGGTTTGTAGCTGAATGGTTATTACTGAATTACCATTCTTCAACTTCATTGGGAATTAATGATAATAGTAATAATGTATTACTAAATGAAAATAATGCAGATATATGTACCTCTAGAAGGAAGTCGATCAAATGTTGTACATACAGCATGGGCTCTTATGGGACTAATTCATGCTGGACAGGTTCGTTCTTAATTTGTGCTTGTGTATATTTGATTATAGGTCCACTTCATTGTGAATTCAATTTCAAAATGCTTTTTTTTTTTTTTTTGTAACTATCACCAAATCTTATAATAGGTCCCCCTTCTTCATTTTTAAATTCCTATATACAGGCGGATAGAGACCCCATGCCTCTTCACCGTGCTGCAAAGTTGCTCATTAATTCTCAGTTGGAAGAGGGTGATTGGCCCCAACAGGTGCATATCAATCCTTTAATATAAAAAAAATGCCTCGTATTTGTGTAGATGCTTATCTAAATAAAAGCAAAAAAATAAATTAACTTATTTAGCAATAAATTAAAATCAGATCTTAAAAAAAGACATAGGTCAATACCATTTGGGACCAGACTTCAGTGCAATAATTTAGATACCTTGGGTGTTTTAAAATCAAAATTAAAGTTTGACCTAGCTAAAGAAATTGAAAGTTGGTACATGTTATTGATGTGAAATTCTAATTTTAATTGGAAAATAATTCCAAAACGTAAAATACAACATTTAAGTTTTGTCGACAAAGTTATTTCTTTAAAATTTTGGTTGAACTAGTATTTTAGTTTGTTTTTTTTAATAGGATTCATGTTTATTTTATATAATTATAATTCATAATAAGTAAATATTTATAATTAAAATTTATAATAAATAAAGATTTTTAAATATATAAATTATAATTTGACTTTATAATAATCATTTTAAATTGTATGGTAGGTGTTAAGTGTATTTTATATTTTCAAGAAAAGAAATACATTTATTATTGTATTTAACAATTCATTCGTTCCATAATAAGTATTAGAGGAAAAGTAAGTGTTATTTGTATTATTAGTGCATAGTCTTTTTCTCTAACTACTAATGCTTGCAATTCATATGCAACACTCTTTGTTTTATTTTGATTGACCTTTAGAAAATGTTTTGACACAATATTTTAGAAAATACAATTAATAATTTAGATTTCATAAAAAATGTTATGTAATTTCCTAATCCTAATATGTCATTGTATTTCATGTTAATTAGATTAATCCTAATATTATCTCTCATATATACTTTTTTTATTTTCTCACTCTACAATTATTGATTAATGAAGAAAAAAAAAATAATTCTTCATTGGTTTTGTAAAATGACAATCAAAACAATTTTTTTTTACTAAAACATCAATCAAAATGAAATGGAAGGAGTAAAATCAGAGTCTTTAAAATGTTATGTCGATACGAGAATTTCAACTTCCAATTTAATCAAAACTTGATATACAAATATTAATATTTTGTTTTTTAATTTATGAAAATGACAGAAAATATTTATCATTAATTGTATTTTGTAAGCAAAATGAAAGTTATGCTCTAGATTGAGTTTTATTTCTTATTGTTCTGACCTACTTTTGGCAGGAAATCACAGGAGTATTCATGAAAAATTGCATGTTGCATTATCCAATGTACAGAGATATTTATCCAATGTGGGCTCTAGCTGAATATCGAAGGCGGGTTCCATTGCCTTCCATTGAAAATTTAATTTAGAATGGTGTGAGCACGAAAATGCAAAGGCATTTTCATGAAGATTGGAGCAAATAAAGCAAACAAGTTGTGTAATCAAGCTTAATCAATTTTTCCATATTCCTATATGTTTTATTTCCTACATATGTTGGTAAAAAAATATATTTCATGTCGACTTGTATAGATGTTCTTAATGTTCGTGTTACGATACAAAGATAAGTCTAATAAAATACTGACACATATACCATTAGAGGGCTATGAAGAAGATAAAAATGTTACTAAGAAAATTAATTAGTATCCATTGATACTCAATACAAAGGGTCGTGCCTATAGTAGATAGGGATCCACAAGAAATAACAAGCATCCTAGTTTTGGTAATTAAAATAAAATAACATTAAAAATAAATAATATCCTAATATTGTATTCACATTCTATAAAATCCTTAAATCACTTAAATTTTTTTTTGAAGACCGATCAGCCCCAGCCAATCATGGTTGTTGGGTCTATTTGGGGGCTTTTTGACCCATTGGGGGTGTTCTTTTAATAAAAAAATTACTATTTGAGGATAACTTTTTAAAAATTTATCAAATGAGATAAATCTTCATAGGTGTTATCATTTATGTTTTTTTTTGGTTTTTTAATTGAAGTCAAAAATAAATTTATGACATATGACTTCAAAGTTGTAATACTTTTAGAAAAAAATTATTGATTGAATTGAAAATTTAAAATCGTGAATATATTCACGACTTCTGAACTGTTTTTTTTATGACTTTAAAGTTGTAAATCCTTTTTATTTTTTATTTTTTTGGGTTTACGACTTCTAAGTATTATGAACCTTTTTTTAAATTTTGTAGTTTTTTTTTTGCTTTGGGGTAAACAACCCCTTTATTTTTTTTAAATTTAGTATTTGTTATTTGTTTTTTACAAGAATTTCGTTTAAATTTTTTAAAATTTATAAAAATTATTTTAATTTAGTTATTTAAAAATACAAGTAATTTTTATATTTGTAATTTTATTTAATAATTTATATGTATTTTTTACTATTTTATTTAATATTATAATAATTTATGTTATAATTCATTTTTATTATATTTATTTATTTATTTATATTTTTATAAATTTATTTTAATAAATAAATTAAGTAAAACAAATTAATAAATTATTTACAATTTAAAAAAAACCAAAAGTTTTCAATTTTTTTAAAAAACAACTTTTTTACGACTTGGAAGTCGTAAAATATTTTGATTTTTTTAAAATTGTAAATAATTTATTAATCTGTTTTACTTAATATTTTTATTTATTAAAATAAATTTAGAAAATATAATAAATAAATAAAAATAAAAAAATTTAATTATAACATAAATTACTAAAAAATTAAATAAAATCAGTGTTTTAAAAACCGACTCGGTGACTGAACCGGTCAGGGTACTGGGTCACTGGGTCAATGGTCGAACCAGTGGGTCACTGTTTGACCCGCATGACCCGGTCAATGGTCGAACTGGTGGGTTATTGATTGACTCGCATGATCTGGTCAGTCGTCAAATCGGTGGGTCATTGATTGACCAACATAATAATATCTTAAAATATTTTAAAAAATCATAAATTACTATTGTCTTTATAACATAGATAATTAGATATTAAAATATTAAAAAATATCATTGTCTAAATTCAAACAAACAAATAATAAATATCACAAACATAAACTAAATAAAATAAGTATAAATTCAACATATATTTCTAACAATGAGATTTACTAATAAGTGTGGATGGTTATTTCTACTACCTTCATAATTAACAAAATTTAACAGTGAACTTATTTGATTCTTTCAATTCAAATATTCAATTATAGCATAAGAAAAAAGAAGAATTGAGAAAACGTAATATTTATTATTTTATGAATTGTGGTTCTAGTAAATCAAGTAGTTTTGTTTTTCTCTTTCCAAAGTAATAGTTTGAATTAAAAGTTCCTATAGCAAATAACCCCAACACCAA
>PYAF01002543.1:148880-168472 GCA_007407185.1 Glycine tomentella
AACAAAATTTAACAGTGAACTTATTTGATTCTTTCAATTCAAATATTCAATTATAGCATAAGAAAAAAGAAGAATTGAGAAAACGTAATATTTATTATTTTATGAATTGTGGTTCTAGTAAATCAAGTAGTTTTGTTTTTCTCTTTCCAAAGTAATAGTTTGAATTAAAAGTTCCTATAGCAAATAACCCCAACACCAACACGAGTTCTCTTTCTCGAGAGAGAAAACTTATTTTTTGTTTTAGTGATAAAATTAAAGCCAAAAATATCACATTCATTGTACTAAAATAAATATAACATAAATTACTAAAATATTAAATAAAATGATATAAAAAAATACATACAAAATATTAAATCAAATTACAAATATAAAAATTACTTACATTTTTAAATAATTAAATTAAAGTAATTTTTATAAATTTTAAAAAAACTTAAACGAAATTAAAAAAAGAACAAATACTAAATTTTTTAAAAAATAAAAGGGGTCTTATACCCCAAAACAAAAAAAAAACAAAAGAATTATTTTTTAAAAAAAAAAGTAATACAACTTAGAAATTGTAGACCCAAAAAAATAAAAAATAAAAACGATTTATAATTTTAAAGTCGTAACAAACAAAATAGTTCAAAAGTTGTAAATATATTTACGACTTCAATTCAATCAGTAAAAAAAATTATAAAAATGTTAGGAATTTGAAGTTATTAGGCTAAAAAATATATATACTGAAGTCGTAAATTTATTTGTAACAGTTAAACAAATAAAAAGAAATAGAAGTTGTAATAGGTACTTACTCCTATTTGATAATTTTTTTAAAAAATTATCCCAAATGATTATTTTTGTTTTAAAAACACCCATCGGTAACAAAAAAAAAAAAAAAAGACCTACTTGGGACCTCATTATCAAGGTCCTTAGGCCACCACGAATGAATGAGATGAAATCATGTTTGATGGACTAGGTGAATCAAACAATTGCCATAGGTGGCATGTGGGGGTATGGACATGAAGCATGGGAGAAGCCATTGGGTGTGGGTGGGACACAAGCACAGAGGGATGACCTATACTACAAAAAGAAATGCAATTTTCAACGGACAAAATTCGTCGCTAAATTAGAAAATCTGTCGGAAAAAGGGAATTTTCGACGGAATTCCGACGGACAAAAATCCGTCTCTAAAACGATCATAAGAAAAAAAAAATTGTTGGTAATTTTTTTTGTCCGTCAGTAATTTTCGATGGATATATCCGTCGGTAAGGTCACTACAAAAAATTGATATTTTTGTGGCGGCAAAATTTGTGCCGGCTTTAACCCCCACAAATTTTATTTTCACTTTTTTTTTTATTTTCATGTTTTGTATTTTCTGGCGGTTTAAAAGTGCTTTTTTTTTTGCCAAAAATAATATTTTTATTTATGTGTAATTGAACCCCATCACACAAAACTTTGACAAACATATCCTTTACTAAAATTGTCAAAACAATAAATCAAATAATCCAAAAAAAATCATATAGCAATGGAAAGTGAACATAAAGATACAAGTAAAGAAGAATTAAATAAAAAATTTAATAAAGACACAAATAATCTCTTCAATTAGTTCATTAAATTTGCATTTTTTATCACAACTAATAATGATACAAAGATGTTTTTTCCAAAACAACCCCAGTTACTAACTTTTGTTTTTCCAAAACAGCCCCACCTATTAATTCCTTTTAAAGCCTATTTTTTTCTTCATTATTGCAATTGATATTTAACTCTTTCGTTTAAGTTGTGTTTACTCCTAATAATTTCTATTAAAGCCAATTTTTTTACTTCATTATTACAAATGATTTTTCCACAACTGCCCCTAAACTGATGACAGTGACATTCCAGAGTTAAAAATTTTCTTTTTTCTAATATAGTATTATCAAACAAATGAAAAAGAAATATAAAAAATATCTCTAATATACTTAATACAAAACTAAAATTTATATTGTAATTTTAAATTATTTTGCACCTGAAATTAACAATGTGAGTATTACAAATTTTACATCATAAACAACTATCTATGTTTAACAACCCAAGCACAATGCAAATAAACAGATAATCTTTATATATACAAATTTAACAAACTTCAAATTCTATCTAGGTTTTTCTTAAGGAAATAAACGGGTAATTTTTTTTTCTTTTTAAAAGACAACTCACTACCTTTGCATTAATGTGTGTACCTGAAGATCCAATAGTGAGTCCAGAGTTGATGCAATAACAGCTAGGGATCTACTCTTAATGGAAGCATACACTTTTGCCACAAATAGCACTATGTTCCCTATGTTGGATGCATAAATTGCCACCCTCTCACTCCTTTCAAGTTCCTTCATGTCATCCTAAGAATCAAAATTAAATTTCCCATTCATATATATGCATCACAAAACCATTTTAAATAAGAACAAAACTTGAGTACAGTATCTGATGTGCTATTTTTGCTGTTCTTCAATTATAATTTAAGTTTTACCTTGATAATTTGGTAAAAAAAAAAATTACCCCTCCATGCTTGTCCGCCCATAAGTTGTCTTAAATCCCACCACACCACAAAGGGAAGAAGGAATACGGACTGAATCTGCCCTTTTCCAAAATTTTTAAAAATAAGTTATACTGAGAAAATAGAGCCAAATAATCAGGAATGTGATGATGGTGAATGGTGACATAGCAACCACACACACATTCCCAACTGGAAAATAACACATTTCGCAGTAAATTCTATATATAATATTTTGATATATGATCATTTGTTTTGACATATAAGACTAACTGGGTCATTAAAAAAGAGTGATCGAGAAAGAGGTGACTGAAAAAGGAAAAGAAGTTGCGGTTTAAATTTTCTAATTTGAAACATCCCTTTATTTCTATGTAATAGATTTTCTAAATAATCTTAAGCTGTTATGCTTAAAATCAAGCTCTCTGAATCCAAACAATTGACAAGATCAAATATTCCAATAAAACTTGGTATAGAGACAGTTTTCAGTCACAACCATCCAGTCATTATTTGAAATCCCATACACCTTATATGCACCAAAATAATAAACCAATATTAAAAATACTAGGCAACAACATTGACAACAAAAGTAAACTCCCTTAGGAAAATGATTTCCAATATCATACAACTTCTGATTACAATTTCTTTAAAATCTTGCTATGCTAATCATAAAGAATCATAAAGCCGGAATCAGCTTGGTATAATCTAGTTTCCCAAGGCATAACAATCCACTATTATGAAATTGACGTGAGATTAAAAAGAAACAAGCATCTAATAATATATAATGGGGACTACCGCAAATATAAATTCTCGTTGCACTTAGTCCATGTTCATCATATCCATGGGTAGCATTGTTGACCAAAAAAAAGACTATGGGCAACATGCAAGAATACAATATATGCTTAGCAGCATAAAATATTTCTTCTACTTGCTTATTATTTTTTATATCAATTTATCAATTTCTTTCACTTGCTAAGTTAATTACCCTTAATATAAGTCAGTCATTATATTATAATTAAAGCAAAAAAATTTCCGTAATAGATACTTTCTAGAAATTCCATGACATTCAATTTTTTTTGGAACATTAGGAAGAATTAACCACCAAAAAGTAGTGATTAAATTGGAGAACATAATGTATAACTTTCATAGTTAAATTCAAATGGCAAAATGAATTAAAAAAAATTGAAATGGGAAAATAAAGTGGGCCTATATATATTGAGTAGTTTGTGGTAGAGCCTGGAACAAATTATTCAAATATTACATCCAAAAAATGCTAAAGAAATTGTCAAAAGTAACAAAAGGAATTCTCATAAGCAATCTGCATGTGCTGATCTTTTTAAGTATAGGAAACTATGCTTAACTAGGATAATTAACTCATGAATCAGACCTCTAAACAACAACTTTACTATTAATCAAATAATAAGAACCCAATAAGAATTCTAGAACCAAAACACAATTTATTTAATATATGCTTTTGTTTTTTCAAAATTCCCAAAATTAAACACCAAAAACAAGGGCTCCCATATATTAAATTTACAAAACCAACAGTCAGGGTCTCCCATATATGAAATAACAATGTAAGATAAACAAAAGTGCAAGTAAGCCTTTTTTATGAAGGACCAAAAATATTATGATCAAGTTAACCTTAAAAATATATGGTATTAGCTTAAATCTTCAGTTTCTATAAGCATCATCTCCATGAACAAATATATGCAATAAAGGATTGTCTTTCGAAGGAGTTTTCATCATGTAATAGAGTCCAATGGAATACAAGGGACTTCCAGGCACCTGATTGATAAAATCATACATTAAACAGCATCAATGTTTTATATTGCTGAGGTTTACTAACTTGGAAGTTGACAGCAAAAGAAGAACCCTGCCCCCCCCCTTCTTTTTTATATTGCTGAATCAATCCAAAAGCAGAAATGTGAGAATGCCAATATTTCAGCAGTAATGATTATTTTTTAGTCATCTGACATAATCATTAGAAGCCATCAACAATGAGAAAACCATACATAAGTAGCAAAATAAGGATAGAAAATAAACCTGAACTATGCTACCAGGACGAGGGCATAGATCATCTTGTCACGAGTTATATTGAATCCAATCTGCACCAACCATTTGGGTTGTGCTTGTGCTCTGCTGATTTTACACAAAGCTGAGGGCAGTGGAGGTAACAAAAAGGAACAATACATTAAAAATGTCTCATAAGCTTATAGATGATATAAGCACATGGTCAAACCACACGCATACAAGCAATCAAAAGCCAAATAAAACATTTCAGATCCATATTATTGCCCAAGAAAAGTGGATTCTCGTACCAATATTGACACCAAAATCGAAGTTCCCTGTTGTCACCCCTGTTTCCAACATTAATACTAACACTAGCATGAAAATATTTAGTTCCTTACTGAAACATCACGATGGAGATTTCGTAAATGCTTAATTAACGACGATAAAAGAAAACAGAGAGGAACGGACCTCACCTCTGCCATATCAAATTCGTGATCGACAAGTCGGTGCTCGGAGTTCCCCAAATCAGAAATCCTAAGGGTCTTCCTCGTTTGTTCGAAAACTTTCTCGATGGCGGAGTCCAAATCCTTGCGGAGGAGCGTGCCTCCCATGATGATTCCCAAATCAAAAACCCTAAGCGCGTCCCTGAACTCGTCGTTGCTGTAGTGGTGGCGTGCCACGTAGAGGCATGCCATGGAGTAAGCGTCGCGCCACACCGGCAGCACCGAGTGCAACGGCCCCTAGTGTAGTTGCTCCCACACCATCTCGCGCGCCGCCTTTGCCGAGCGAATGTCGCCGTTTGCCGCCAGCGCCGCAATGCTCACGTACACGTACCCGCCGTGCTCGGAGATAGTGTGGAGCGGCGCCACCGATTCAAGGTCCAGCGTCGGCGTAGCAAAACCGCGAGACGGAGCGTTGCCGGATGCGGAGGTTGTCGACATTGCTGCGGCGGCACTTGGTTTGGGGCTCATGATAAGGAAGGAGTGTCTAGAGTGGCAGTGAAGGGTTGGGGCTTCAAGAATTTGAAGGGTTGGGAGAGTTTGAGCTGAATTTGGAATTTGGAATTCGAAGAGCGGCACGTAAACTCGCTTGAGTTACCGATGGAAAAATTTGATTTGGAAATTGTTCGTCGGAAATATGCATTTTTTTTGTAGTGCTATGGGATTTGGAATGACATGTGGTCAATGCAAATCATGCGTAGGGGCAAATGTGGGGACCTGTGGAAAAGAAACCAGCAAAGGGGATTTTATACTGAGAGTATAAACCACATACACTTCTTTTTTTATGTGGAGGTGTTGCCATGTTGGAGACTTCTCTTACATCAACATATTCTGACATTTAATATTAGGTTTTGAGTTAAAAAATCATTTTTACACAACTCAAACATATTAATATCATTAAAAAATATTCATTTTTTAATTTCTACAAAAATCAACTTAAGATATAATATAAAGTATTAACAAAAATCATGTCTTTCATGAGGCTTGATATCACAAAAAAAAAATAGAATGATAGTTTAAAAATATGAAAATATTATAAATTTAAATATTGTTATATATTATTTATATTTTAATTCATTAAAGTTTTTTTCTTTATGTGTATGTGGTGTCCTCAAATCTCATATTTTAAAGATTAATCATGTCCGAGTGTTTATGTTCCTCTTGTGTCCGTGTTGTGTTTCTTGTACGAGGATTCAGAAAAAGATTTTTTTAATTCCGACCCCTGAAACTTGTGCAGATGGGTGGAAATTTTTTTGGAAAAATAATTGATAGACAACTTAAATGCTATCCAATATATAAAGAAAAAAAATGAGTATGATAAGATTTATGATATGATAAGAAAAGAGATATAGAAAATTAAAAATAAAAATAAAAGATAATTTATTTTGTTTTTTTTTTTATATATTGAATCTGACTTGAAAGAAGTTGGTGGAGGTCCTCTCCATTCAGCCTATCGGTTGGTGAAGAGGATGAAGAAGCCTAATACTTGCTAAATTTGGCCTATCCTCAGACCAGGGTATATTATAAGGAGTTTGACTCAGTTCCAGGATTTGCCTGCTAGTTGATGGATCGCATACTTTGTTAGCTAAGCGTGTTTGCGGCTGTCCTATTTATGCAAAAAAAATAAAATAAAATAAAAAAGAGTTCAGATAGTTTTAATTTCTGTTGGCCCATAATAGGAAGAGAAGAAAATTATGGTTGATTATCCATAAAGTGGGGATAGTTTTCTATAAATGGTTGTTTACCTCTTTGGGGGAATTAGGTAGTGAATGTTGAATAGCGAGAAACATGGAAAGCGCGCAGGAGAATAACTAAGTATGCATATGAAAAGTAATTGCAGAATTGAGGGAGGCAAAATATAAAAAATGTGGCTTCCAGGTACAAAGACTACGTCAATAATTAAGAAGGCGGGAGGAAAGGGAAATGGAAATGGATTGGTGGCAGTTGCCATAGAAAAGGATAACAAAGGGAGCAGACACGCTCTGAAATGGGCTGCTGATACTCTTCTTTCGAGGGGCCAAACTCTTGTTTTAATCCACGTCTTGCACACCACCTCCCCATCTCACGAGGCCATACTATGCAATATCAACACCAACTCCCCACCTGCTTCTCCACATGTCAATACTACAAAGGATCTTTTCCGCACCTTCCATTGCTATTGTTCACGTAAAGATGTATGCATGCATGCATGCATGTATGTATTGATTGATTTTTCTTTTCAAATTTCTTTTCTTACTATTTATTTATTTCATCAGATACAATGCCTTGATGTCCTTATTGAAGACATCGATGTGGTGAAAGGAATAACAGAATATGTCTCTTATGCTGCAATTGAGAATTTGGTGCTTGGTCAAGCCTCCAGGCATAGCTTTATTAGGTATCTAGTAAAATTATAAGGTCCCCTACCCTATCCTCACAATTACGAATGAATTAAAATAATGCATCTTTCTTTTCTTTCTTCAACTGAATGTAGATTCAAGTCAAGTACACCAAGCAACATATTAAAGGGGGCGCCAGATTTCTGTACTGTGTATGTGATTTCTAAAGGCAGAATATCTTCAGTTCGAAGTGCTGCTCGAACAACCCCACATGCCTCCCCATTGCTGAGGCACATACAAATTCTACATGATGAGAATGCCAGTGAGTCTGAGATATCCTCTAAATGTATCATCTTCAAAGGTTTGTTTATTTGAAATTAACTATGTTTATGGCGCAGTTCTCAAATTGATTTGATCGCAATCACAATCACATATAGCATGTTATTGCTGCAGATGATAAGGCATCAATCAAACCTTCCAGCTGGCAGGGTGAATCCATGAAGTAAGTTTTCCATTCCACTTAATTATTATATTATATGACATGACACAACACAACACAACACAGTAACGTTAACATAAATATTTTCCAATCCATGTTTGAAGCCGATCATAATTTGGCAGGAGAATAAACGTGAGTGGAAGGTCATGCATGGACTTCCCCGAATCCGACTCTGACATATCATTTGTAAGCTCTGAGAGGCCCAGCAGTGTGCGTTCTTCCTCTGTTTTCTATGACTATATTGATCATGCCCGAAACTCACGAACTTCAACTAGTTCAGATCATAGCTTGGGATCAACCCGTATAAGACCCAAGTTCGCTGACCTCAGTTCAACCGACGTTTCATTTTCAGATGAAAGCAGCCGATCATCAATTTCTTCTTTCTTGCCAAACATTGTTAGTCAACACTTTCTTCTTTTCTTTATCTTAGATACAGAATCATCTTCTATAACACCCGACTTATGCTATAACGTACGTACATTCAGGATGAAGGAGAAGCTGACATGAGGATGTTGAAGTTGGAGTTAAAGCATATAATAGAAATGTACAGTGCTGCATGCAGAGAAGCACAAGTAGCACAACAAAAGGTAAAAATAGATATAATTAAATGCTATGGTTATTGAGATTTGTGGTGTGGTGTTAAATGGTAGTACGTTTTATTTTTGGTACGTCTAGTTAGTGGAACTGCAAAGCTGGAAAGTTTCAGAAGAAAAGAAAATGGGGGAGGTTCAGTTATCCCAGGAAGCAGCAAAGGCAATTGCGGAGCAAGAGAAAGCAAGAAGGAAAGCAGCGAGGGAAACAGCTGAAGCCGCAAAGAGAATTGCAAGGGTGGAATCGAGTAAAAGAGAAAGTGTAGAAGGGAAAGCCCTTAAAGAAGCAGAGGAAATGAGGAAACTATTGGACAATCTAACCCAAACCGACAAAATATATAGGAGATACACAATTGAGGAGATTGAAAGAGCCACAGACATGTTCTCTGAATCACGGAAAATAGGGGAAGGAGGGTATGGACCAGTGTACAAGTGTTACCTAGATCATACTCAAGTGGCTGTGAAGGTTCTGCGTCCAGATTCAACTCAAGGGGAGACACAGTTTCAGCAAGAGGTGAAAAAGCATAACCAATAAAGTGGAAATGAATGAAATGAAAATAATAAATACAAATATAGTGATATGAATGAATTGCAGGTGAACATACTGGGGAGCATACGGCATCCAAACATGGTGCTACTAATAGGAGCATGTGCAGAGCAAGGAATACTGATATATGAATATATGGAGAATGGAAGCTTGGAAGACTGTCTGTTGGGAAAGAAGAAGAAGGAGAAGGAGGTGATGATGAGTTGGCAGGTAAGGTTTGGAATAGCAGCGGAGATAGCAACGGGTTTGTTGTTCCTTCATCAGACAAAGCCAGAACCATTGGTGCACAGAGATCTGAAACCGGGGAACATATTACTGGACAGGAATTACGTGAGCAAGATTAGTGATGTGGGATTGGCGAGACTAGTACCGGCAGTGGCAGGGAACGAGACGCAATGCCGAATGACATCGGCAGCAGGAACATTCTGCTATATTGATCCAGAGTATCAACAAACTGGAATGCTCGGGGTCAAGTCTGACGTATACTCTCTGGGGATCATTCTTCTTCAATTGTTGACTGGAAGGCCTGCGATGGGCCTGGCCCACCAGGTTGGGGAGTCCATCCAAAAGGACACCTTTGCTCAAATGCTTGACCCTTCTGTCTCGGACTGGCCTCTGGAACAAGCCCTCTGCCTTGCAAACCTGGCTCTCCAATGTGCAGAACTCAGGCGAAAGGACCGCCCAGACCTTGCCACACTCGTATTGCCTCGCCTCCAAATCTTGCGAGACTTTGCTCTACAAACCACCACCCCCACTTCTTCCATTCAACAGGACGTCATCAGCGAACCCAGGTCCGAACACTCATCAACCCCATCAGATCAAGGAAAAGAAGGTATGTACTACATCTACTATTTGTTTATTAGACATACTCACTCACTCATCTAGCGTGCATGTTAAAAAGTTGTTTGTTTTTCTGACAGTGGACAATGATGAGTAACAAGCCATCGAGTGTACCTGTTCCAGATATCTACATGTTTCTTTTTTATCTTCTTTTAATTTTAAGTTTTATCCGGCCAAATCATTAGTGAGTGTCCCAGATATAATTTTGTAAAGCGAAATCATACTTGTATAAAACAAAATATACACCAAAAGTGATAAAAGGAAGAAAAAAAAAGAATTTAAATTATAATAAATGATAGGATTGAGAAGAGAGATATATACAAAATATGATATTGTATATATATGTGTATCATGTCTCTTTTGTACATAAAATTACTATCATTATGTTCTCTTCTTGTAAATTGGCTTTTGCGTAAAAATAAGATATAACTTCGATCGGGCTCTAGTCATGCTTATTACATTACATATATATGACTCTTGTTCTGTTGCTATGGGTGCTTGTGTTACTACTATAAGCAACTGCTATTCATTACGGATTGAGATTTTTAGTGCGTCTTCCATGGGATATTTGGGAAGCTTTTGTTGTCATGGGGTCTGCAATAAGTAAAGGTTCCATGCTTTTTCGGCTCCATTCAAGAGAATTTTTGAGGGATCATGTGAGTAAGAACACTGTCATTTTACCCACTTCTATTTCTGTGTCATTATTGATATTGGTTCAATTATTATTTGCTACTAAATACAGTATGTTTATGCAACGCACTTTAGATTAATAATTTCTCCTATATATCCCAAGAATAAGAAATTAAAACTGGAACATATATTGCAGATATTTATATATAAAGCCATAAGTGTTTCTTATAGTAGCAGTACTAATAGCCAATGGTACTAATAATGGAGCATTAGCCCTGTTTCTGCTTGAACACGTCTTAATTATGAATTCATTCATATGTTTTTTACAGTTATATCGGTGCTTATGACTTTGGGTTATAAATTATTAGAGGCCTTCACAAGTATACTGGTAGCTTCTTCTTCAAGGGGCCTATTATTGTGCCCATAAAATTTGGAATCATGCCTGGCAGGCTATTCCTACTCATATTCATATATAGTAGTAATTTGTTGCGTGGTTCTTATGCTTATTGGTACGATGAATAAGTGTGAACTTGTCGTCCATATATATATATTTATATATATATATGTGTGTGTGTGTGTCATTGATTCTACAGGGAGATATGTTCAAGAGCGTGGGATGTTGTTTGTTTCATTGAACACTTGTTTCTCCAGCCTAGTGAAATTGATGATGATTGTGGCCCTTTGCTACATATGTAAGTTAATTTTGTTTCATGCATCCAGCTGGTGGGTTTTGATGAATTAATTAATAAAGTATATAGTATATGTTTTGAGCAGGTTTGTTGTTCTTGTACCTATTGTCGAAACTGGGTATCTGTCGACTGCCAATGTAGGATGTGTTTGGTAGGTTGTGAAGCGTGTTGCTTTTGTTTAAAAGACATGAGTTGCTGGTTGTGGTACACCAAGAGGGTTTATCGTGGGAGGCGGCGCATGCGAGAGAGATATGTTGAGCTTGCGTATGAATTAAGTGATGAAGGTTCATCTTCATCATGTAGTAATAGTCAATTTGGTAGAAAGATATTCAGAGAGAGAAAGAAGGCTGAAAGCAGAAAGCTCTTGGTCTTGGAGATTGAGGAAAAGTAATAAAGCCAGAATTAGTAGGCGTAATGGGAAACCTAAGATCTTCAAGAAGCGCAGGCTTAAATAAATGGAAAATAAATAATGTTATCTAACATTTGTGATATGATAAAAAAAAAGGAATATAAAAAAAAATGTATAAAATTAGGGAATATCCATGTATGTACATCATTATCCTAAATAAATACTAGTGCGAATGATGCAATATAATCTAGGTTGCTAGTATTATAGTAGTTCTAATGCCAGTGCGTGCATGTAGTCCTAACCTGGATCTATACGTGTGATCAGATACTAATCCGGAGTCGATCAGTTGGAACCTTGCATCACAAACAAGACATTTACCAAATTTGACATTTGCATCACGCCTTATATATAAATAAGTATAAATGTGCATACAGTCACTTTGAATAACATTTCGAAATAATTAAAATAAACACAGTTTAATTTGGGATAACTTGCCTATATGTTTTGAAAAAATGAGGTGGTTGAGTGTTTTTTTTTTAAATTTTCAAGTTTCCAAGATTTATAAAATATATATAAAAAAGAAATCATTTTTAAGGTGTTATTATGTTTCACTTTTTCATGAAAACGTTGATTTGTTATTTTTGATTTTGAATCTATTGTTGAAAATATTTTCAAAAAACAAGTGTTTTTAAAATTTTTAGCAAATATATTTTTCTTCTTATTTTTTATTTTATTTAGAAATGAAAACAAAAAACATTCAAATCAAGTGTTATAGAATATGTGTTTCCCACATTCATACCCCATTATCAGATAGGCAAGACAAGTCAACAAATAATGTAACAAAAATATCTTATTTTTAAATATACAGATTTGTATTAAAAGATAGAAAATCGTGTTGTTGTGATCTTTTTTAGGTTTTCCTATAATTTATACAATAAATATTTTTCTTCTTTAATTTCTTAACCAATATTCTAAGGATAAGGATACTAATTAATAAGTTCATTTTAACACAAATTTATATTTATATTTACATATAATGTTTAAATATATTTCTAGTTCCTAAAATATATTCATTTTAAGATTTTAGTCCTTATAATTTTTTTATAACTTTATTAGTTCCTACATAATATCTATTTTTTAATCTCTAATGATATTTTTTAATCTTTATAAAATTATAAACTTTTAATACATGTCTCTCTTATATTAAATATGTTCTTTTTAGTTTTTATTATTAAGTAAGCATTATACTTATTCTCTGGTATATATATTTTTCATGTCATTGTTTTGTTCAATTGAAAAATGAATCAAACTAAACTAAAAATAATTATAAGGACCAACATCCAAAAGAAATGTATAGTAATGAAATTGTTGGCTTCAATGAAATGATATTTTTTATTTTTTTATTCTTATGTCTTATTTATTATCACTAAAACTAAAATATAAGGTTGAATCCTCTTAATAATAGTATAGTGTTTGGTTGGATGAAAATAGAGGGAAGAGAAGGGGAAGAGAGGAGAATAATTATTTTTTTCAAACTTTGGTTGTTTAGTTTTTAATTTTTAAAAGAGAAAGGGAGGAGAATAAACTCTCTTTATATCTAATTTTTGGTCCCCTCAAATGGTAAGATTTGGAGGAGAGAGGAAGATAATTTTTTTAATAATTGAAATGATTATAATATATCTATTTATGTTTTGAAATTTAAAACCATAAAGACATAAAAGTAAATCTATTTTTAAAATACCTCTTATTTTTTTGTGAACCAAACAATTAAAAATGATTATTTCCTTTTTATTCATTAAAATCTTTCTCCTTCCATTTTCTCAACTAATTAAAATCTTCGGATTGAAATTTCTCTTCTTCCCTCCTTTAAACCAAATAGTTTGTAAAAAAAAAAAAATTTGATAATCACATTATATCTACTTTAACGGATTCATTTTGTGTCTTTTAACAAATCATGCTACAAATATTTACGGGATTATTTTTATTCCTAGCATTTTCAATTTTATTTCTACCTCCAGTTTTTAAAAAGTTTGGTTAATTTAATTAAGAATATTAAATTTGTTCAAAATTGATTTTTTTCTTCAAAAATATCCTTATGAACTAAACCAACAAACATTAATAGTTTATTCATTTGTAATTATTATGTTATTCTAAAATTGACTTTAATGAAAATTATTTTTGTAAATAAATAATTAATGTAAGAAATATTTTAGATTAAATCATATAAAAAAGATGAAGTTATATTTTTAATTTGGAGCTTACAATAAGGATAGAAGGTAATAATATATTCATATGCCTTAATTTTTTATATTTATTAATAATTACTCTTACTTCCAAAAAAATGTTCATAAGTTAATACAAGTAATTAATAAAACCGTAACAAATGTTAGAACGTAATAATTATTATTAATAATTAGTAGTTAAAGCGTAGGGGTATGATATGAGTGGCCAATTAAAATGCAGTTAAGATGAGATGTCGTAAGGTCATTGGATATCTCTGACAGGTTAGCAATGGCATGCGTGAATTGGATGCAAAAAAATAAAGAACAAGTGAAAAGTAATTAATTAATTAAAAATTAGAAGTGGAAAATTAATTAAATTAGAAAACGCAGACTGTGTAAAATAAAGGAAGAGGTTCCGCATTCTGGCTATGATGATGACTGTGGACTGAGAAAAACAACGGCGAATTGCGATTCTTCACTCTTCACCGCCACCGCAAACAACCGTAAGCATTAGATCTGCGATTTCATTTCAATTTACGTTTTCACTCAGATCCCGGCTGGATCTATTAATACATAGGACTCCGCTGAATCTGCAATTAAAATCGAATGAATAATTGGGAGATCTACATCTTACGCTTGCATTTCTGCTTAATTTTTTATTTGTTCTTTTCTTGGCTAGTCTCTACGCTAACACTGGATCCCGGAGAGGGAGGCGTTGCATGCAATGCAAAGAGAATAGGAATAGGGGGTGAAGTGGCTTGATTAGTAAAACCATATCATTGGGTGTTTGTAAAGGCAATTCAAAATTCAGCGACCGGGTTCAGGGGGTGACTTGCCCCAAGGAGGTGAGTACAACCCTTCTTCTTCTTTTCCTGTGGCGCGGAGAGTGAATTCCACCCATTCTATAATGATGGATGATGACATGGAGACCGGTGCTTTGGGGGCTTACCAGGACAAGCCCAGAACCTTCCCCAATATGCGCACTAAACCTTACACCCCACTGGTTCGTTCCTTCTTTCCTTCCTTCCTTTCATGGTTTTATAATACGGTACTTCTCCGCGACATCAAGGTTTTTTTTACCTCTCCGCCACCCCAACCACATCGCGACCGATATTTAAAACCTTGAGTTCCTTCTTAAACCTCTCCTCATTCTTCACTTCTTTTATATATCTTATGCTTCTCTTCCGTTTTTCTGTTTATTTCTGCAGATATTTCGTATTCTACTGGGTATCAATTTTCGTGTCCTCTTCATTCTTTTGCTCCTCGGCTTGGGAGCTATCTTTTACGTCGGAGCTTCTACTTCTCCAATCATTGTCTTTGTCATCTCTGTTTGTATTCTCAGCTTCCTTGTGGCCATATATCTTACAAAGTGGGTCCTCGGAAAAGATGAGGGGCCTCCTGAAATGGTTCAGGTAAATCTCTTTCCTATAATCTCAACTCTTTTATCATGACTGCTTTACGATTTCATCACCATCAACCCTTGTTTTCTTGTTCTGAGCTTAGTATGTTGCTTTCTAGATATCAGATGCTATACGAGACGGAGCTGAAGGATTTTTCAGGACCCAGTATGGGAGTATATCTAAGATGGCTATGTTGCTTGCACTTGTCATTCTTTGCATATATTTGTTTCGCAGTACAACTCCTCAACAGGAATCTTCTGGCCTGGGAAGGTGACATCATAAATTATACGGGCTGTCAATCTTCTCTTGTACCGTTTACTTGTTCTGATCTGTCATTTACATCCTGTTTCAGGACAACTTCTGCATACATCACTGTAGCTTCTTTCCTTTTAGGCGCCCTTTGTTCCGGTGTTGCTGGATATGTAGGGATGTGGGTGTCAGTTCGTGCCAATGTCAGAGTCTCTAGTGCTGCAAGACGGTCTGCAAGAGAGGCATTGCAGGTTAGACCATCATTAATTCATCATCAGTTTCTGTGAAAACGATGAACAGTTCACTATTTGTGTATTAACTGGAAGGAATTTGCGCAGGTAGCTACTCGTGCAGGTGGTTTGTCTGCTATCATTGTTGTTGGTATGGCCGTAATTGGTATAGCAGTCCTTTATGCCACATTTTATGTTTGGTTGGGAGTGGACTCGCCTGGTTCAATGAAGGTTACTGATTGTATGTGTAGACTTCTCCCTCTAACTTATTATCATAAAATGATTTTTTTTAATGTTTGAAATTTAAATACTGTTATTATTGAACCTGCATGGGTGGGTGCTCTTTATGTTTTGCCATTATCTTTTCAAAATACTTTTCCATTTGATAAGTGTTTATAATTTGGTGAATTTTTATTTGTGTCCATTTGTAAACTGAAAAATGAAGAGCTAAGGTGGTAAACTTGGGTGAGGATATGATTGTGGTCATAAGTGATTCTTTAATGTACAAAAAATATAAATTTATGTCCCTTTTTTTCACATAAAAAATATTTAAAAAAATCCTCTATTAGTCTATTTCCCTTTTGTATCATATTGAGCTGAAGAGGGAATAGTTAAATTGACTGAAATAAGTTTTAGATGGTATGTTTGCAATTATTAAGGTATATAAATATTGATTGTCTACTTGACTATGACATGATTTTAATTTTTGTCCGTTCTGTCACCTATTCTCTCTCTCCCTCTCTCTCTAATTTGTGATTGATTTTTGAACATTCTTGTTTTCCTTCAGTGCCTCTTCTTTTAGTTGGATATGGATTTGGTGCCTCCTTTGTTGCACTATTTGCTCAGTTGGGTGGTGGAATTTACACAAAGGCAGCTGATGTTGGAGCAGACCTTGTTGGAAAAGTAGAACAGGGAATACCTGAAGATGACCCTAGGAATCCTGCTGTTATTGCTGATTTGGTAATTGTTTGATTTTTGTTTACTTTGTTTTGATGTGTCCACACATTAGAATTGATGATTATTCATCTTCATCTGGGTCTCAGCAGATTACTACTTAATGTTCTTTGGGCTACAGGATAGTTTGTGGAAATGATTTCGAAATAAATTTTTATCTTCATAAGTACCTTGAAAAGTATTCTGCTCTCTGTTATTCATGTTTAAATACATAAAAGTTTTTCATGGTGCTATTTAAAGGTGGAAACACAGCAACAAAAGCCTTATCCCATTTGGTGAAAAGGTGGAAACACAAGAGAGCATATATTTTAGTTTTTACCATCCATAAGTCAACTGTATAAATCAAGCAACTGATGGTGTTCTCTGAATTTAAGTTCCTAAGACCTGAATATTTGCATTTATGTTTTTTTATTTGTCAGAGACTTATGGCGTTTTATCTAAACTTTTATTATCATTTTTGGTTTTGCCAAAGTATTCGATAAAATAGAGAACAAAGTGCACTGAAGTGTCTTTATTTCAATTTCTTTTAAGAACTTTAATATTTAGCTTCAAGCTAAGACTGCAAGAGAATAATGAAAATATTGTTATGAAAAACATTATTAACTGATTGATAAAAAATGCAGTTTCTTTTTTTGTAAAATTGATTGATACATGCAAAATTACACGAGCTTAATCAGAACAACTGCTTAATGTTTATAATTTCCTTGACTTGTGCTTTTTGTTTCTTTGTTTATACTTTTTCTGGTCTTGTACTTCCATTGGTACCTTACTGGTTTTAATTTTATTTTAAGGTTGGTGACAATGTGGGAGATTGTGCTGCTCGAGGTGCCGATCTTTTTGAAAGTATTGCAGCCGAAATAATCAGTGCCATGATACTTGGTGGAACAATGGCTCAACGCTGTAAAATTGCAGGCAAGTACCTGAGTTACACCATTTTGTGCCTTTCTTGCTTACTTTTGGTTATCAGACTTGTATTGATGCTCATCTAATATGATGTTTTCTCTTTTGTTTCAGATCCATCTGGCTTCATCTTGTTTCCTCTTGTTGTTCACTCATTCGATCTGATAGTTTCATCAGCTGGAATATTTTCTATCAGGGGTACTCGTGAAACTGGAGTTATAGTTCCTGTGGAGGATCCAATGACAATTCTTCAGAAAGGATATTCTTTTACAATAGTTTTAGCTGTTCTGGCATTCGGTTTGGTAATGGTTAACCTTCATTTGTGATATTTTAATTTTGCTTTTCTATGCTCTCTGGTTTGGCCAACCATATATTGTTCCAATTGCTGTAATTTTTAAATTGAATTATTTTGTAGTCTACCCGGTGGTTACTTTACACTGAGCAAGCACCTTCAGCATGGTTCAATTTTGCTTTGTGTGGGTTGATTGGTATTATCACTGCCTACATATTTGTCTGGATTGCCAAGTACTATACTGACTACAAGCATGAGCCTGTGCGCATATTAGCCCTTTCCAGCTCTACTGGCCATGGGACTAATATTATTGCAGGAGTCAGTTTGGGTCTGGAATCTACTGCTCTTCCCGTCCTTGTCATCAGTGTGTCAATTATCTCAGCTTTCTGGCTGGGCCACACTTGTGGACTAGTAGATGAAACAGGAAACCCAACTGGTGGGCTGTTTGGCACAGCTGTGGCAACAATGGGAATGCTTAGCACTGCTGCCTATATTCTTACCATGGATATGTTTGGCCCAATAGCTGATAATGCTGGAGGAATTGTAGAGATGAGTCAGCAGGTAGTTCTTGCTAGAATAATTTGGTCCATAGTGTTATTTCTGAGATTCCTCTTGCTATATATACTGACTATGCACCTGTTTTCAGCCTGAAAGTGTCCGAGAGATAACTGATGTCCTTGATGCCGTAGGAAACACAACCAAAGCTACCACCAAAGGGTTTGCTATTGGTTCTGCTGCTCTTGCATCTTTTCTTTTGTTTAGTGCTTATATGGACGAGGTTTCTGCATTTGCTCATGAACCTTTTAAACAGGTGCGCAGAACTAGCTTCAACATAACCAGTTCTGTTTTTTTGAAGAGGAGGGGGGGACCTAGCTTAGAGGTGAAAATTTGATACCATTCCACAACTCACATGGTTTAAGTATCCTAGGTCCATCATACTAAACAACAGAGAAATAGAGGGTGGCATAAACTGTAGGATTCAAGAGGGGTGGAATGGAGGAGTGTTTTGAGTATTATTTGTGATAAAAATTAAAATAGGTATTGCTCAAGTGTAAGGGAAAATTTTACTGCATAACTATAAAGACTTGCAATGTTGGTACTATATGTTGGTTGGTAAAAAGTCAATGTGAGAATAAACATAATGTATCATCGATGACAGCATTGTGTTGGATAAGTGGACATATACTGGACAAGACAGGATTAGAAACGAATCCATTACTGGTTTGAAAGATTAAAAATGTAAGGACTAAAGCCAAAATGTATGCAGTTTTTAGGGACTGAACATATTTAAGTCACCACCCTAATTATTACTATTATTGTGTCTCATCAGATTTCACTGGTTCTTCTAAGTTGCAACTTATGATTGAGTTGCAGGTTGATATTGCAATTCCCGAAGTTTTCGTTGGTGGGTTGCTAGGTTCCATGCTTATATTTGTTTTTAGTGCTTGGGCCTGTTCTGCTGTTGGCAGAACTGCACAAGAAGTTGTTAACGAAGTGAGAAGGCAGTTCATTGAGAGGCCTGGTATAATGGTGAGTTTGGGTTTGTAAAGTAATAATATGTATGCCACTTTAGGTTTTGATCTTCTCCCTCTTTTCTTTCCCGTTTATGCTTTCGACAGGATTACAAGGAGAAACCAGATTATGGTCGCTGTGTTGCTATTGTAGCTTCTGCATCATTAAGAGAGATGATAAAACCTGGTGCTTTGGCAATCATTTCACCTATTGTAGTTGGTGGGTTAACTTTTAATTACATGTCTGCATATATATTATCATTAATAAAACCTGGGGAGAACGGCAACAGTTATGCAAAATTTTGATGTACTGCACTATGAATTCCCCCCCCCCCCCCCCCCCCCCCCCCCCCCCCCCCCCC
>PYAF01002543.1:168572-243054 GCA_007407185.1 Glycine tomentella
ATTCGTATATCTGTGTCATGAAATATTTTTTATGCCATGCAGACTTTACCATATTTTTCTATCATTTGCAGGTATTCTGTTCCGAATTTTGGGCTACTATACTGGGCAACCTTTACTCGGGGCCAAAGTTGTGGCTGCTATGCTCATGTTTGCAACAGTGTCTGGTATTCTGATGGCACTTTTTCTGAACACAGCAGGTGGTGCCTGGGATAATGCAAAGAAGTACATTGAGACTGGAGCTCTTGGAGGCAAGGGAAGTGAGGCTCACAAAGCCGCCATAACTGGAGATACGTAAGTTACTGCTTATGCTACTTTTGTTGCACAATAATGCCATTAGCATGTCAGCAGCCACTATTATAGGGAGCACATCTGGTTCTTTGTATCCCTTTTTGTAAATAAGTTTTGTTTCCTTATATCTGGCATGTGGTTTTCAGTTGCTTTGAATTTTCATCAATACTTTTTTCACTATCTGGCTATTGACTATGGTTGGTGTTTATTATAATATACTCGTAGCATTTTTCTTTTATGTCTAGCAGCAATGATTTATGTGTTTATAATCTGTCTGATGCAATGCCATGACTGCCATTGTGGCTCTGACCTGTGCCTCAATATGCCGTCAATCATCAGAGCAGTTTCATAATATTCATTATGCTTCCCCTTTCATTAACACTGCATCCTATCTTCTCCTTCACCCAATCATTATGTTGCACAAGCTCAGGCTTATTGCACATGCTAATGTTCTCCTACTTGCAACCATGCCAAGCCATCTGTTGCTGCTAACCAACTGTCACTGTTCAGACAAGCTCCTTAATGCCATTGGCCTGTGCTTGCACTATCCTTAGTACTATCTTTACTTTGTGGTTGGCTGGTTGCTACCTCATCCGGCCACTCCAAGTCATCCTCCTCAACCACCCAAACATAATTATACCTCATTCCCATTTGGATAAACAGTGTGGGAGATAGCATGAATGCTTTTCCAAAATTGTCATTGAGCATGAAATTTGAGCTTTATGATTGTCTGATTGCTAATGTAAACTGGCACACTATAGTTTCATTTGTTTTTTTGAAATGAATAGAAGATGTTACACTAGAACTATATATCCTTTTAATAAGTCTTCACCTAGCCTAATTTGGTAATATTGTTTTCCTTTTCTGGAATTTTCTATGCTGGGTTAATGATTTCATCTACGTTGTGTTGGTTTACTTTACTCTTTTTGACTAATTTGGCAGAGTGGGAGACCCATTCAAAGACACAGCTGGGCCTTCAATCCATGTCCTTATAAAGATGCTTGCAACGATTACACTGGTAATGGCTCCAGTCTTCCTGTGAGTGAGAGTTGTTGATTCTCTATTACGGCAGCCTCAGAAAAAAGCATACTTGCGCCAATTTGATTTTGCTAATTTTGGAAGTATAGGGATAGGTTGTATGAATCTATGATGTACATGGACGAGCCTGATTTATAGTCACAATGAATTTTCTTGCCCTTGACGAGAATAAGAGATATTAGTTGACCCCCATATATTTTGGTATTTCATGATGTTCACGTGTTCCTTCCAGAGCGGCTAAATTAAATTAAGGAATCACAATGTACCTAAAAACAATCGAGGGATTACTGATTACATTGCGGAACTGAACATATGTGCTTCCATGATGGGAAATGAAAACTATTAGCTCCCCGCAAGGTTTGTGAATAAGTAATTGTCTGCCGCGAATCCTCTTGAAAGAGAGGGGTGCCTTCGGGAACGTCGCACAGTGGTGCATGGCTGTCGTCAGCTCGTGCCGTAAGGTGTCGGGTTTAGTTGTCAACATTTAGTTTATAAATTAAAATGTGATTTACATGTTTCAAGTTAATTTTAAGGTAGTTTGCGCCCTTTTTTTCTTAATTATGTAATGTAACATTTTTAATTTTAAGACAATTCTACAGTAAACTTTTGGTGTTTTTTTTTATAAAACTTAAATAATTGTTATAAATTGTTTTAAACATAACTTTTTAGTTAAAAATAAATTTCTTCGAAAAAAAGAGCCCTAAGTTACTTAAAAAATTAGTAAGAGGCAGGTGTCATCTAATTTAATATTGTAACAGAGTTCGTAAAGATAAAATATGTACGAACTCATGTAAATTTTACTAAATAATAATTGTGATTATTGAATAGGGTACTGTCCATATAATTTTTTTATCAGTAGGAAATGTAACAAAAAGATATGGATAGTATCCCTTATTCAAATATTCACATTTGTTTAATAAAATTTACATGAGTATTATCTAAATAAATAAGTGTAATTAATATGAATTTTATTTAATAACAAAAATTATGTTGTATAGATTATGATGCCAACATTTTTCATTATCATTATTATTATTACTCTCTTTGATATTGGTTCTAATTTTTGTTTTCCATCTTTTATTAAAATATAAACAAATAATAATGATGAACACTCACGTACATACATAAATTGATGGTTCATTTTACAATTCATTTTCGCCCATTTTTCTTGTCTATAAGTCTTTTTGTATGTTTTTTTTTTCTTCCACTGAAGTAATTTTTCTCTCTCATTTACATAGTTTTTCCCACTCATTTTCATGATTTCCCCCAATCCATTTGCATAGTTTTTTCCATATATATATATATATATAATTAAATTGGATTGTATTTTTAGAAAATTAGTTCATTACTTATTCTAATTTTAAAAAAAGAAAGATAAATAACATTTTTTTAGTTTTTTCTTTAACTAAAAATAGTAAATCTAAACTTAGTTGTCATGCATATATTTAAAAAATTGAAATATTACTTATCTTAATTTATAATTTGATTTACTCCAGCATTGATATTTAGGTAAATGGTGATGCAGAGAAGCCGGTGCGAAAGTATATATAGGGTGATAATGAATGGTTGAGCATTGGCAATAGTTAAATTAAGGTGGGAGAGTAGATGCATGGCAGAAGCATTAAAATATCTTTTGTTTGTGTTGTTTCTAAAAACAAAACAAAAAATAAAAGTTGATTTTAGAAGCAGATGAGGAGGGAAAGTCCCCATTAAAGATGAGATATGGATATTGAATTTGATGTATGAAAATGAAGGTGGGAATAATTAGAAAGATCCCAAGCCCTCTGAAGTTGGGATCCAGAAGCACAAGTTCAGAAGCAGAGAAGCCATTATTGGATAGTAGCAGTAGCAAGAATGAGCAGGTTCCCAAAGGATCCCTGGCTGTTTACGTGGGTCCCGACCTTCGAAGGTTTGTGATTCCAGTAAGCTTCTTGGCCATGCCTGACTTGAGGGTTTTGATGGAATCGGTGGCCGAGGAATATGGCTGCGATCACCATGGTGATGGTGCTATTCAAATCCCCTGCTGCGACGAACACTATTTTCACCAAATCTTGATTTCCTGTTCCCAAAGACAACGGATCATATCCCCTAAGAAACTCATTCCTAACATCCCACTAATATTTACTCATTAATTCACATCTACTTTTTTTTATTTATTATTATCTCAAATTCAGCCTCATTTAACTATCTCAGGATCCTAGAGGCCAGCGCAAATGTTGGATCATTCATTAGGCTAACTTCCACTTTTTTCTTTTCTTTTCTCATTTGGAAATCATATCCATCTATATAACCACCTTCTCATATGTGTTGCTTGCACATTTCATAATTATACCAAGAGGAATTAAATTTGCATATTAACATCGATCTACCTAAACAAAATGAAGCCCGGCTGGTAGATACTTTAGGAATACATGAAATGCGAATACATACTTAATTATGTTCCTACATATATATATATATATATATATATACATATATATATATATATACATATATATATATATACATATATATATATATATATATATTAGGGAAATAAAACTTGTATTCAAAATATTGATCGATGCCTACAATTAAAATTAACTAACAATTGCACTAATTATGCATGCATATTGATCAGAAGAAAAAGAAAAATTGAAAAGCAAGTGTTCTGTTAAGATTAATGAGAATCAAGAAATTAATATGTATATATATCTATGTACACGTTTGAGCATGATGAGGGGAAGTAACTTCACAATCAAACTCGTGCAAGGGTTCTTTGTTGTCTTCCACGGCCTTCAATATTTTCTCAAAGACTGATACTTGGCATGGGATTTTGAGCACACCCTCTTGCTGGAAACCAAATTCCTCTTCTGCTTCTTGGAGCAACATCTCAAATGCTTGGTGTCTCAAGTAATCCGTGGGAATAATGAATCTCTTGAGCTCTTTCCCTACACAAACTGCGAGGAACCCTTTTGGAACGATGGCATTGGTGTCTGTGAATGAAAGGGTTCGTTTTAAAAACTTGATGCCTTTACTGCTGGAGCTGTTGTTGTTGGAAGCAGTTGCAACTTTCTTCCACTTCTTGAGGATTTGTTGAAGCCTAACAACTTCTCTGATCTTGTTACACTTCGTTGAATCCATCTGCTTAATTAGCTAGCCTTGTATGTATGTTTGGATGGATGGTGTTATTAGTGCATACTGTGAATCTCAAGAGGATGGTCGTTAACTCATTTATAAGCTGAAATGCCTAGTTTCCCAAGTGCTCCATATTTTATTTTATTCCTACAATATAATCATTGAAAGTTTCAGGGTGTAAGAATCAGATCCATATTTGTTTGATCCCAAGGTTTAGGTAGTTTGGATCAGTTTTGTTAATATTTCTCACAATTATTTCACATACGACTTCACAATTGTACTACAAAAATATTTTATGCCAGAACCAATTTATTTTGATATCATGTTTAAGCCTCACACATGTACCCTGCTTCTGAGGTCATCAAAAATAAATTATTTATTTCAAGAGAAAAATTGCAATTTAATTTAAGCTAAAAATGTGGTGTATTATGGATGCGTTTGTTACTACTTTTATCGCAAAAAAATAACAATTTTTTATAAAAAAAATAGTTCGTTTGCGTCAGTTTTTCAAAATAATCAAAAGTTTTAAAAATCTAAAACATGATTAAAATAACTATTTTAAATAGCTTATTATTAAATCAGTTGCTTCTCTTAAAAAATATATTTTTTATGATTATAAACAAACATACATTAGCTTTAAAAAAATCACTATACAGTAAAATATAGAAACAAACATGTGTTTATGTACTACGCTACTCGACCGCTACTATAGTGTACTAATTGCAATTAGCTCCGTAATGAATGACGGATAGCATTAATTTGTCAAAAATGTTTTTTTTTTAAATATAAAGATGTATTAACTTCTAAATATATTTCAAGTATGTTATAATAGTTTTAACATATACTTAATCTTCAATTCTTGCATATAAAAAATCTAACAAAGTTTCTCTGAACATTAAAAATTTAAAATCCTATAAGCCATCATCAGTTTTTCAATTTTAAATTAACACTTGTGATTCTATGTCTTCAATATATTAATTAATGATGATAGAAGAAAAAAAAAATCCTGAATTTAACCCTTTAAGGTTTAATTTGTTCGTGGAGTTTTGGAGGCAAATAGAAAGGAAATTTTTTTAAGAAAAAACTAAGAGGGTTATATAATATTTATAAAAAAAAAATTAGGAACATTGGATTTGTATTAATCTGTCGTTTATTTTATTGAAAAAATAGAAAATATTAATTAGAAATAAATAAAAATTATCAATCCCTCCTCTAAAGTTATTACCTATACATCATTACATTATGTTTTTGAAAAAAAAAAAATCATCGAAATAATCTTTTATGAAAAATTGGCACCAGTTTAATCTTCTATTAGGATAAATATTGGTGATATTTTAAATCTATAAGAGATTAAATTTAAATTTTGGAAAACTAATTTAGTAATAAAAAATTTAGAAAAATATCATAACAATTAAATTCATTTATAAACCTCGGATATCTTTTACAATAGGTCATCCTAATTAGTGGGAAATTAATATATCTACAACATGACATATCTAACTCTCTTAATTAATAGAGATTTTTTTTCTTTCAAATTCAACTCTCGAATTACCTGAAAACCTTATTTAGAGAAAATCAAGTATATATCACTTAAACTAATCACTCTTCAGCAACTATTACTACCAAATATTTTAGAAGACTAATTTAACTTTTAAACATTAATATAGCTAGTGTCGTAAACATGTACTTGTAATTTGTAAGAACTAAATTGAGAAATAACCATCAATTATGAAAAAAATAATTTATTCCCAAATCATCCATAACTAATTATTAACTTGTGCACATAAATTTTTAATACTTTAATTTCACTTACTTTATTTGGCATAGAAATTACTAGAAAAGATGAAGCAAAACAGCCTTTACTGCTGGCTGTTAATTTAAAAGTTTAGTAATTCAGCTTTCTCGTAGTCAGGTTATTTCTCATTTATTTGTCAGTTATCTGTATGTAGATGATTATTTATTGCCAACTTGAACATATTATTGTTTCTTTGCTTTATTGGATGCTTAGAAGATCGTGGAAGATGTACTCTGTGATTTGCATGTGACTTTCCTATTTGTTATCAAACAAACACAAATATAAAAACCTTGAACCAGCAGGTTGAAATGAGAAAATGATATATATATATATATATATATTAACATACTTATACTCTTTTTCTAGTATGATGAGTGCATTAAAAAAAAAACAATGAATTCTTTTTAGTTAGTTAAATTTAAGCTTATTATAATAAAGATTAATTATATTTTTAGTCTTGAACTAAATTTTGGTCAATTTTAGTTCCTGATCTCGTTAATAATTTTAGTATATATTTATATTTATTTATACATTTTATTTAAATTTATATAAAAAAAAGGTACTAAAACTTGCTATCTTATTTTAGTATCCTATAGATAGCATACCTATAAAGATCGATACCCATATCTACTTTTTGATACGTTCACAACTAAGAATGGAACAGTAAGCATTTGTTTAATGCAAGTAGTAACATAAGGAAATAAAATGTAAAATTACGAGACTAATTTGGAATTGCATATAGAGGAAGATTCAAGATTATAGTCAGAAGTGCTAATTATGAGTTCTAATTATTTGGTCAAACCTGAAGAACAGGCCGGACGCATAAGTAGTAAGCTTAGATTGTTTAATGCTTCTTCAGATCTAGCTGAGCCAGATACAATTACGTACTCATACCAATATTTATTTATTGCAAGAAGTGTTTGTCATTTTAACGCCAAGTAATTAACGTAGGTACCCTTTCTCATATTTCAATACTAAATTTAGTTAGATTTTTTAATAAAAATTAGTTATCACAAAGTTAATTGTACGTACATGTAACAAGATAAAAAAGAATATTAATTGATATTTTTTTCATTTATATTCTTATCTTTACTTATTTTTAAATATTTTATACACTTATCATAAATGAGAAAATTAATAGTAAATATCAAATTAAAAATGCATTTTAAAAAATATCAAATTTAAAATAATTTTAATACAAATAACTAAAATGATGATATTAATTACTTATTGGCTCAAATAATCTTTTGGGTTTTATTCCTTATTTTTTTCAAAAAAAAAAATATATGACTATTCTGTTGAATTTATTGATCATGTGGTAAATCAAAAAAATTATATGACTATTCTGTTAAAATTATATGTATCTGGAATTAGCATTAATTATTTTTGTTATTTTAGTCATTGAATGATTTTCCTACATACGTTGTCTGATTTTTCTAAAACAATACTTGTTAATTTATTTCTTTTTAAGTTCAATTATGTAATTTCTTTTCTGAGGCAAGTTCAACTATGTCTTGAACAAACCTTTTTTCACTAGATAATAATGTATCAACACAATAAACAGTTATTGGCATTGGAAACATATTACATTATGACAGGGCAATGTCATAATTTAATGAATCTTCTATCTATTTAATGGGATGGTTAAGAGACTTGAACGAAGGATCAAGGGTATATGTTTGGTTCGAAGCCAAGGTTCCTTGAACCTTGAAGATAACCTTTAGTTATTCACTTTTTGAGTTTTCAGATTTTCATATGGATGAGGTGGGTTATCCTAAGAAGACTTTTTCAGAATGTGAATTGTAAACCATGATTATTACTGACACGAGGACAGTAGTCAGAGAAGGGAGAAGGGAGAAGGGAGAAGTGAGTTATGACTTATGAGCACTTCTATGCCCCTTTTAATTGTTTTTTAAAAAAATGATATTAAATTACCGATATATCCTTATTACAAGTGAAGAGATTGTTGGTTTTTCTTGGTGTTTTTTTCTTCAAAATTTATGGTGTTAATTGCTAGTGCATTCATATTAAATTTTAAATGTGAGTACATTAACAAATAAATGCATATAGCACAACCCATTTAATTACAAAGAGGATCAAAGGATCCCATGTGTGAATAAGCTGCCTGAGGTTACGAAATATTAATATGAAACAAGATGAATATAAGGTAACCAGAGTAACATAAAAACAAATAGCAAACCCCAACAAGACCAAGACCCCTCAATTGTGAAAATAGAGCTCGAGAAGCAATTTCAAACGAGCTGACATAGGGGCTCGATCACAGTACATGGTCCCTCAAAATCATTGGCATAAATCAGACTTTCAACCAGCAGCATATTATGGAAATGTACTCCACATATATTCAAAAATAAATACCCCCAGACGAGCTTCTATAACAGAGAAATATCATCTACGTGTTTTATGAAATATGTACGAACTGATATCCGGCTGCCACTGAGAAAATGATCCAATATCATCAGGCATAATATTTTTTAGCCAAAACCAGATCAAAAACTTAATAACTTGGATGATTTTTTGAAGATCAAAAGCTGTCTGTTTTACATTGGGTAAAAATTATTTAATATCATAAATTATAAATAGAATCTAGTAATTTTTTTATTATCATTATTACTATTATTAACAATATGTTACTATTAATATTTAATATTTCTCACAACATGCATGAATTTATTAATTAATTTATATTTAAATATAAATAATTCCCACCAACTGCAGATTTTTTTTTACCTTCTTCTCTCTTCACTTTTGCTTATACTCCAACAATTTTACTATCTAAATAGTTTTAATATTTTTTTAGAAAAAAGAAAAAGAAAAAAAGTCGATGAAAAACAGAACGACGGAACCATATTATATCTTGGGATATACTAAAGAATTTCCAAAACTTGAAGGGGCATTTAAAATCAATATGAATTTTATGCTAAAAAGGTTTTATTGACTATCCTAATGGCCAAAACTTTAAAATTAAAAAAAGAGGGAAGTTCAAAATGAAATTGGCCGATTTCAACTGTTAAAAATTAAACAGACTCTATAATGTTAAAGGAAAAAAAAAGTATAAAAATTTATTTATTTATAAATAAAGAGAGTAATTAAAATTGTCTTGAGTTGTATCATTAAGGATTATGTGTCATGTTTTTATTAACACTAATAACAATTTCATTGTGCTGCACGCTTCCACCAAAGGGTACGTCTCAACTTTTAAGCCGGATATCAAAGTGGATTAGGTTTGGTCATTCAACTCATAAAAATAGGTTGGATTTGGTCAGGTGATTCAACCATTCAATTTGGACAAGTGACCTAGTCACCTATAGATTCAACTAGTCAAGGAACTTGTTAGGTTGGATTAACCTTTTATAGAATATTTAATTAAATAATGTTTTACTAGACACAATATTTTATAAAGTATTATTGATTTCATGCTATTTTATTGTTATTTTAACTCATGATAGTTTCTAAACAGAATTTTTACTAATATGTATTTGGATATAAAATTGATTTTTGGGATTTATGTTTAGATATTTTTATTATAAAATCAAGTCAAAAGTAAAATTCAGTATAAATTTTTTTATTAAACATAAAAAGTTATTTAAAATTACTTTAATTTAAAATTAATTTTAAAATAATCTGAAATATAAAATCAAACATATAAAAATTAATTTAAAATTAATTCTAGACTCATAATTAATTTTCTAACGAAATAATTGAAGAAGTTGATGTTAAATCCTGGTATATAATGGTGAGGACAAACTCGCTCTTATGGACAAAATTAATATTTAATCAGATGGAAGACCATTAGGTCTCAATTGTCAAAATTTTAAGAGTTATGTTTCTCTTCTAAGACGAGTAAGCCGAGCTTCTTCAAGAATTAGTCAGATGGTGCAGAGGAGCATGTGATGAAACAGATCTGATAGAGGATATCCTAATATATCACTATGTATATATTGTATCAATGCATGTAATTTATAATTATTATATTTTAAATAAATAAAAAATTATATAAACATATTAAATATGAAATAAATATTATAATAAATAAATTTATGCACTATATAATAAAAAAACCTACATAAGGAAACATATATTATATGATAAATAAGTTATAAAATAAATATATTTATGTATATAATAAAGTATGTAACATAAATAAATAAATAAATTTATTATTGCTGCATTCATAATAAAATGCAGAATCAAATGTATAAGCATAATCTATACTTTTATATACAATTATATAATTATATAAATTGTTATTATTTATTAACATATTTGAACACAAACCATTAATTAATGTCACTACCCAGTAGGAAAAATTTCTTTTCCTTTTGAAACATCATTTATTCAAATAACATACTTTTGAACACAAGCATACCAAAAGTTCTCTTTCTCGTGCCATTCGATCCACTAAATACAAGTCATGAATAAATAAGCAATTCAAATTGTTGTTAGAGCAATTGTCCATATTATCAGTTACATGTATACTAAAACAGTCTCATATTACTTAAAAATTAAAATTAAAGTAATTAATAAAATATCTTCTCCCTTTAACCTAAGTTCGAAACATTCAAGATCAACATAAGGATAAAATAACTAAAACACAACTTTTAAGTTTACCAACAGAAAAAAAAATTTAGTTTTTATAGGATAACAAAAGTCATTAGAAAAAAATGTTATATATATTGATAAAAAAATTCAATATATAATTTTTATTTAAAACAAACTATTTATCTTAAAATTTAGTTTAGTACCCAACCTGAAAAATCATCAAATTTTCACAAGCCTTTAATATAACATTCAATACATTGAATTTGCTTCAAATGATATATAATTCAATTTCTGTATTGAAATTGGTCCCCAACAATGAAAATATAAAACCAAAAACATTATATATGTCTTTTGAAGGGGAACTCTTTATTTTTTACTTTGAACTTTGTATTTAAATTTGTTTATTCATTGTTTTATAATTAATGTATTATATAATTAATCAAAATCATCAACATCAATAGTATCTTTAATCTGAGTTAATTGGAGTCGATGGTAAATAAATTCAATGATAAATACAAGGAAGTTGGAAAAAAAGGAAGGGGAAGAAAAAAGAAAAAATAAAATAAAAGAAAAGAAGGGTGAAAGCAAGAGGGATGAAAAGAAGAAGAAAAGAACTAAAAAGGGACCGTCTAGAAAATAGAGATAACAACATGTATAACCCTCCATCAAGTTTATAGTTTTTCTCCACTCTGTCATAAGACACACCGTCTGCCAATCTATATATCACTTCATTAAGTCTTGTTTAATTATTTTTCCCCAAGTAAGTTTCTGTGTATATTTACCTTTCTTTGTGTCAAGCTCTTGATAACAAACTATTATTCTTACCAGAGCATCCAGGGGTCGTCTCATTATGTGTCTAAATCACCTCAACGTATGTTCCCTCATTTTTTCACTCACTAGTACTACTACCACTTTTCGTCAACCTTATCTTATTCATCTTCGTATAACCACACATCCACCTTAACATCCTCATTCCTGTTACCCCTATTTTATGTTCATGTTGCCTATGTGTTGGTCAACATTCAACTTCATATAACATTGCAGGTTTTACAGCTATTCTATAAAATTTTCCTTTTAGCTTAAGGAAAATTTTGCGGTCACACAAAAATCCAGATGCACTCTGTTATTCATCCACTCTGCTCTGATTCTATTATTTACATCCTCATCAATCTCTCCACCTTTTTGCAAAATTGATCCCAAGTATCTAAAAACATCTTTCTCGGGTACCTCTTGACCAAGTAGATGCACAAGGTCTTGATCACCATCTCTTACCAGTGAAAACTCACACTTCATATATTCAATCTTGTTCTGACTTATCGTGCATCCTTTAAACTCTAAAGTGTTTCTTCAAAAATTCTTATTAACATTGTCTTTGGTCTCATCAATAAGCACAATATCATCTTCAAAAAGCATACACTGCGACACTTCTTCTTGAATATTTTTTGTTAGTTCATCCATCATTAAGGCAAAGAGATAAGGACTAAAAGATGAACCTTAGTGTATACCTACCGTGATAGGAAAATACCTTGATGTTCCATTACAAGTTTTCACACATGTGGTAGCCCCATCATATATATCCCTGATTGCATTAATATACTTTAATGGTACTTTTTTCTTGTCAAGAGTCCACCATAAAAAATTTCTTGGGACCCTATCGTGTACTTTCTCAATATCTACGAACACCATATGTAAGTCTTTCTTCTTTTCTCGATACCTTTCCATTAATTGTCACATAAAGAAAACAACTTCCATGGTTCATCTTCCTGGCATAAATCCAAATTGATTTACAAAAACTTTGGTCTCCTTCCTCAAGCGATGTTCAATAACTCTCTCCCACAACTTGATAGTATGACTCAAGAGCTTAATGTCTTTATAGTTAGAACAATTCTAGATATCTCCCTTGTTTTTGTCAATAGGAACAAACATGCTTTTTCTCAAAGTATCAGACATCTTATTTGTTTGAAAAATCTTATTGAAAAGATTGGTCAACCATTGTATTGTCACATCTCCTAGGCCTTTCCACATTTCAATAGGGATGTCATCGGGTCCTAAAGCTTTATTATTTTTCATCCTCTTTAAAGCCTCTTTAACTGCATGTATATTAATTCTGCGCACAAATCTTATATTCAAATCATCATAAGTGTCGTCCCAGTCCACCTCACTTTTATCGTCATCCACATTAAAAAGTTTGATAAAGTAGTTTAGCCATATTTTATTTACATCTTCATCTCTTACCAAAAGTTTTTTTTTAATTTTCATCCTTGATGCATCTAACTTGGGTGAGGTCTTTACTCTTCTTATCCCTCATTTTTGCAAGTTTGTATATACATTTTTCACCATTCTTGCTCCCAAGATTTTTATACAAATCAGCAAAAAAACCTTGCTTCTAGCTTTCTGCACTGCTTTCTTTGCATTTTTTCCCGCTACGCTAAACTTTTGCAAGTTTTCATCAATGAGACTTTTATGCAAAGATCTAAAGCATTCCTTCTTTTGTTTAATTGCCTTTTGCATCTCTCCATTCCACCACCATATTTCCTTTGTAAGAACTGTGTTTCCTTTGCTTTCTTCCGGCACCATTCTTCCCACATTTTAGGCACACGTAGTCATCTTATTTCATATTTAATTTACTTCTCCAATAGACTCCCACGGTCCTTCACGCAACATGTTTTTCTTAAACTTTGTTTTTCCTCCTTTAGCTTCTACCATCTTATCCTTGGGTTTTGAGTCTTCTTCTTCATATTAAGTACTTTGTTGAACCAAATCTCTAAAACTATCAGTTTATGTTGCGTAATGACACATTCTCCAAGTAGACCTTGCAGCCGATACAATAATTTTTATCTTCTCTTCTAGTCATAAATAAATTAATTTGACTACGATTTTGGCCACTATGATAAGTGACAAGATGAGACTTCCTTTTTCAGTAAAATGTGTTCGCCAACATCAAATCATAGGCTAGTGCAACGTTCAATATATCTCCTTTAATCTCGTTTCTCATCCTATAGCCAAAACCTCCATGAATTTTATCAAAACATTCACTGATTTTACCAACATGACCATTTAGATCTCCTCTCAGGAAAATCTTCTCCTCTTGTGGTATCTCTCTCAAAATCTCCTCAAAGTTTTTCCAAAATTGGTTCTTTTCATTTGATTGCAGTCCAACTTGAGATGCATACACACTAAGAATATTAAAAAATTTGACGTCAACGACTTTATCTTTGAAACCTCTATCGATCATAACTTCAATCCCATTTTGACTCTTGATTATACCTGTATACCACAACTTGAAATCGATCTCATCCACTTCCTTGGTCTTTTCTCCAACCCACTTAGTTTCTTGCAAGCAAACAATATTCACTTTCCTTCTTGCAAAATCATTTGTTAACTCCCTCAGTTTACCCGTTAATGTTCCTATGTTTTAGCTTTCCAATTGCATCCTAAACCACTGGGTGGTGTTTGTCTGCCACGCTCGTCCATCTGCATGTTGGGACACTGACATAGTTGTCACCAAATTTAGATGAAGAGGCCTTGCCTTGCGGCAAGGACCATAACTCACTTATCACTACATCTCGAGACCGATGTAGCCCCTTGCCTTGTGGCAAGGGCCCTAGCCAATTTTTTGCTATACTCAAAAATCAATGTAACGCTTCGTTATGAAGGGTACGCCCAAATGAAATATCATGAAGGTTCATATCATAAAAATAACTATTTTTTATAGTTGGTTTACAACACCTGACACCAATCATACTCCTTTATCTTGACTTGGAACAGACCATATATGCAAATACACAAAGTCAGAGTTGTATTGTATAATTAATATTTTATATAATTAATTTAGAATATAATCAATATTTCATATAATTAACTTTGTTTATATAATTAATATTAAATTTAATGATCATCCATTGTGACTTTATGAGTGTAAAATACTTTTATACCATCAATTAATAAAAAATAATCATTTATATAATTTTTAATTATTATGAAAGTCAATAAATTTATCATATATGATAATTTATAATCAAATGAAAATATAAAAGTCAATAAACTCATTGTTAGTGCATAGTATATTTTTTATTAATATTTTACAATTTTTTAATTTTATTTTATAATTAATAATTATATAATATTTATATAATTAATATGTTTGTGTAATTAATATTTAATACAAAGTTATTTTTATTAAGTTTATTTATTGACCTGTTTTATTAATTTTTTAAGTATATTTATTTTGATTTGTTGAATTTAATTTTCTAATTATAAAAAAAATCACCACATGCACTAATATTATTTTAGTGACAATTTTTTTTAAAATTATCTTGCCTGATGTCACTTGAGGCATAATTTTTTTTAATCAGTAGAAATTAAATACAGATAACATGATTTACAATAACAAATAGGGACGTAATCTAACTTTTTTGAAAAATAAAAAACAAAAAACGTCACATACCTAGTGACTTCTAATTACGTGGAAAAAATGACCTTACATTAATAAAATGTTTTAAAATTATTCCATTTGAATAGTTTATTTGCAATTTGGTGAATGAATAGATAGGGACATTTTGGTGAGGGAAAATATCTTTAAGAATGGAACTTTATGTATAGGGGAAAGGAGAGAGAAAATATCAGTCCATGTCCATCCAAAAACAACAGCAATAAGCCGGCTTGAGCCTCGAAGTGAATCTCAAAGAAATTCAATCTGTATATATACTTTCCAGGACATGGTTGAAACTTGAAAGGAACCCTAATAAACATGTGACCTGTGAAGCAACAATAAAGAGCAGAGAAGTGAAAAAGAATTTTACAGAACCCACCCACCCCCAAATAAAAAACAAAATGTCGTCTTCCAACTCCAAAACCCAAACCCCTCCTTCACTCTCACTCTGCACCTCTAAGCCTCAGGCATGTCAATTCAATTTCAATCACTACTTTTTGTCATTTTGTTTATACTAATAGAATTGGCTAAATAATATCTTTGCTTGCATCTGTTTAGGAAGGTAACATGGCATTGGAATCCCAACCCCAGAAGAACAAGTATGGACACGGGGTGTTTGGAGACGTCTACAGCATCATCAAAGAGATGGAGATTGATCATCACAACTCTACTTTTGTTTTTCAATTTCAATTTCCCCCAATTGCAGTTAGTTTGCCACTGCTTTCTTCAATGCTTCCTTCTGTTCAAATATTATATTATTTATACCCTCTTTGTATGTTCCCAGTTTCAGAATTTTCTAGGCTCTAGAGAGGTTCGCGAGTTTATTAGCGGGGCCCTTGCAGGGGCGATGGCAAAGGCTATACTTGCTCCTCTTGAGACCATCAGGTTGGTTCACCCATTTTCAACTGCATCAATTTGCTTGCTAGCTAGTGTCTCTGTGAGTGTGTGTGGATACATTTCACAATTCATCATCTATCTGTGAACTGCGCAGGACAAGAATGGTAGTTGGTGTTGGGTCAAAAAATATAGCTGGTAGTTTCATAGACGTTATAGAGCAGCAGGGATGGCAAGGACTGTGGGCTGGAAACATGATCAATATGCTTCGTATAGTTCCAACACAGGCCATTGAGCTAGGCACATTTGAGTATGTCAAACGGGCTATGACATCCCTGCATGCGAAATGGGAACACAATGAATACCCCAAGTTGCAGATAGGTTCCATCAATTTCAACTTATCTTTTTCTTGGATTTCACCAGTTGCCATTGCCGGTGCTGCTGCAGGAATTGCTAGCACACTTGTATGCCATCCCCTCGAAGTTTTGAAGGTATCTTGTATATTAAATTGAATGGACTGTATGTATATTAGTTTTGTATTGGGACATCAAGATACATAGGATTGGTGCTGCAATCTAAATGATTTATAATGTAGTACTGTTTAAACATGTCCTGGAAACATTGAAGCTTTTCTTTCTTGTCTCTTACTCTTGTTTAAAATTGCAATTGTCTTCTGATTTTATAACAGGACCGGTTAACTGTAAGTCCTGAAACTTACCCTAATTTAGGTATTGCGATTAGAAATATTTATAAAGATGGTGGTGTTGGCGCTTTTTATGCTGGTATCTCACCAACTCTGGTTGGCATGCTTCCATACAGTACGTGTTTTTATTTCATGTATGATACGATAAAGGAATCTTACTGCCGCACAAGAAATAAGAAATCTCTAAGCCGTCCAGAGATGATTTTGATTGGAGCTTTTGCAGGTTAGAGATTCTCTAGTTCTTGTTGAAAGAGTTAATTATTTATGTTTCTTCTTTCTTGTTGTCCTTGGTCTTGCCCTGGTTGACGGTCACACACCCATGTTGCATGAAGCACATAGCATGAAATATTTTACGGAAAAACAGCCATTCACAATTTGATTTCTCTCATTTTTTACAACCCAAAGGCAGTGGAGGAGAAAGAAAGGGTAGATTTAATTGTGTATTTGATTTGATGGGCGGACATGGTTTTCCCAGCAGTGTGTCACTTTTTAATCACATTTTATACTTGGTAATATAAATGATTTTTGCTATCTGACTTGTTTATGCTGACGCAGGTTTCACTGCCAGTACAATTAGCTTCCCCTTGGAGGTAGCAAGGAAGCGCCTGATGGTGGGTGCTTTGCAAGGCAAGTGCCCGCCAAACATGGCAGCGGCACTTTCAGAAGTTATTAGAGAAGAAGGTCTGAAGGGTCTCTACAGAGGATGGGGTGCAAGCTGTTTGAAAGTCATGCCAACCTCTGGTATCACCAGGATGTTTTATGAAGCTTGGAAAGACATATTGCTTGTCCAGAATGGTAATCCCCTTTAGGCTAATAAGTTTATGTGGATTATTTTGTACTCTATAAGGAGGAATGTAAAACACAATGCCGGGTAAGGAAAAATAATTATTCGGAAAGTTGTTTTGCCATGGCAGCCAGCTGGTTAGCTCGTTGGAGTGGTCACATCTACTGACGAGTTAGGTACCTAGCTTGTAAGTTTCCAGATTTTGATATTGAATTGGGAAGATTATCATCGAAGAAAAAGGTGAAAGAATGAGTTTGGGAGAAGTTTCCTATGTTCATTCATTGTTTCTTTCCATTCCATCACAACGTGTATATGTTATCAAATTGTTTCGGTCGAGTTAATGTCCCTAGAATGCACACACAGGGGAGGCGTATGGGAGATGAGTGAGAGAAACAAATTTAACCGTATAATTAACAAATACCTGTGGATAAAATCAATTATTCTCATGCACTTATTAGATACGTAAAAAGATTATTAAATAGGGAAAAGGATGTGATTAATTCGAAGTTTAACCGAAAGACAAATAAAATTTGACCAATAATTATTTATGTCAAGAATCAAACTCAAATGCTACCTGAATGTTAAATAAATACATAGATAATAAGTAACCAGTAATAGATTTCACGCCATTGGAGTAATCTGGGAGTGTAAGAAATAAACAATATATAGTATACATTAATGCCTCGTTTGCACAATACATTAAATCATTAATATACAACTTTATGAAGATCACAAAGCTATGTTGAGTCTCAATACAGCTTTGAGTGCTCATTTTGTGTTAACATAGAATTAATCGTTTTAACTGTGATGTGTGTATATATATAAACTTTATAGATGAAAAAAAATGATTGAAAAAGAAATTTCATTAAAAGTGATTCATTAAGGTTTTTTTGGTAGAGATATGATGACCCCAAAAATAATAATTTTATCAAACTTCAAAACGTATAAAGTCTATCAATATGTGATATGTAACTTGTTGCCTCTAGTCTGTAGTCTACTACAATAAACATAAGTGGTTTAACGTGTTTTCTGTGGTATTAATATAATCATTCGGCTTCAATCCTAATTTGTGAGCTACTTTGGTTTGTTTTTTGGACGAATATTGTGGGACCGTTCAATCATGCTTTAATTATCGTAATTATAGTCTGAATAAAAAGGATGATCTAGGTTTTAAGACCCTTTGAGCGTTTTAACTTTTGAACATACAGTTTGCGGCTAGAGTAGCCTTGAAATAGAAGGCGTTGAATTTAGTAATCGTAAATAGAAGCAGTAATCTGGCGGCATCCACATAAAAAGGCTTACCTTCAAGAAGATTTATTCTGGAGGGGAAGATATACAATAGCGAAAATGAGTAGTTATGTTACAATTAGATGACGGTGTCTTGTTCTTCAGTTTCAGTAGTTCTCCCGAAGAAGCAGGCTACAGCTGAGCTAATTGATTGAGAGCACTCGGCAAAGACGTAAAGACAAAACAAGCATAGTCCTGCAAAGGCATTTCTATTAAAAATCAAATCCAACTATTTTCTATTTAAGATATTGAAAGCGTAGCGTACCGGCATAGGCAACGGTAATCCCTCTGGCGACTCTTCCAAGAGCAGAGAACAGATACAGGGAAAGAATGACCTTCAGAAACAGCCTCTTGTCGTGCCCAGTAGCCGCCACCCTGAACACTGACTCGGCGCCACCAATCGTATTGGCCAACCATGCCACCATCGCGTTCGCACTCTCCTGAGATATTTGCCACTCAAGGGGATCAACAGGAACCCTAACCAAACAAACCCTAATTAATTAATTAATTAATTAATTGGAATTGAAATTGAAATGGAAATGGAAATGCATACAACTAACTCACTGGATGCTCATTTGTCGGAATAGAAGACCGAGAATGGCGAGGGAGCAGAGAAGGACGATGAAGACATCGGAAAAAAGAGAGACAAGGGTAGAATTGCGGTAGGCACAGTGATAGTACACAAGACTCCCAATTACCAACGCGATTATCGCCTTCCCTACTCCTCCTGCTTCCCCACTCCTCCTGCTTCCGCTTCCGTTTCCGTTTCCGTTTCTCCCATCCATCGCAATTCCCAATTCCCAATTCTCAATAACTATCTGCGCCCATTCTATTTTCCCATCTTTCTTCTCAATTTTGTGCCGCTTTCATTTTATAACCAAACAAATACCATAAGACTATTCGTAAGCCATATTTTTCCGTCAACTTTTAAATTTATATAAAGCAAACACCTACAGTTTCATTCAACAAAAATTACGCCATTTATTTATATGGGGACCAAACTTTTCTAAGACTATATTGAACAATATTTATTACAAGACCCATAAGTTTTTAAAATAATTTTTAATACTTCATCAAATTAGTTGTAGCTTCTAGGACCTAATAAGTTAAATATTTGATAAAGACCAAGTCTTCGTCTCTTCAACTTCATTATATTAAAGAATTGCGACTGATTATATATATATATATATATATATATATATGAAGTAAATTACACTAACGTTTCTTAAGATTATATATAATCTCATTTTTTTAACATTTACATCAGCTTTCCTTATAAAAATATAGGGTATGATATATTTCAAACAATTAAAAATATGTCTTTGTAACGTATTTAAACAATTAAGATTATTGCAGAAATTGAAAAGGAAAAGGTATCAAACAAAATTTGACGAAAACTGAAGGAATGTCTATGTAATTTACTGAATTTACACTTCAATCAAGTATGGCCAAATTTGAAAAATAAAGCAACAGTGGATGGTGCCACAGCAAATCTGACAATATTCTTAGTTTATTTATATTAGTATCAAAGCATTTCAGACAAAAAAATATGCATTGATGTAAACATTAGATCGAGTCTAGGAACCAACAAGAATAATTCGCGACAACAATGTTATATTGGAGGTTTCACAAAGCAACTTGGAAACTCACAATTTTGACAGAACAAGAATACATTTTAGATAACAGAAAAACATTCTTGCCCTCTCATTGTCATACAGTATATTCTTCCCAAGAAAATCCTAAACAGCTGTAGGGCGATGATACTAGAAGCCCATTTGATGACGTCTTCAAAACCAGCAGTTGTATTAGCAACAATTATCGACCCCCAAGGAGAAAGAACTAAAGCTGATGCTACATAATTAGCAGCTATTTATCAGATATACAACACTGATCCTAGCAAGGGAAGAGGATGGGACATGGATCCCTTTCTAACCTACTATTTGATAAATCCAGTTTTTTCATCTTTTCTTCACACCAAAACAGTTGCTCTCTAGTCATCTTTGTCATCCTCAGAACCCTTGCCAGGATCTTCACGTCAATAAGGCCAAGCAAAAGCTGAATGTCCTCATGCTTTTGGGGCCAAGAATTCTTCTTCCAGCTTTTTTTCTTTCTGCGCAGTTCCTTCAGCTTCACCACTTTCTGCATTTGGAAGAAAATACATACATAATCTTAGTCGTATTAACCGAAAGGTAAATCAAAATAATAAATTGGCTCCGCTGCTGGCATCATATTTAGCTGCAGAATAGTAATCAGTGATCACCTTCTAACTACAAAAACAAACTTTGATCGGCAAAAATTTCAGTAGACAATAGCTCATAAATTGCCTTAGGTATGTAACAAATTAAAAAAGAGGTATGTTATTCATACAGCATTTTAAGACTCTCTCTCCATGAATTCATTTATTTCATCAAATACTTCTCTCTTTCTCAGTTGTACAAACAACATTTCTCATTATAAAATTGATTGATCCCCCTATAAGTCCTAATCCCATTTCATAAAAAACAAGAAACGCAAAGAATAGCAGTGTTGCACTTGAAATAAAAGGCAGAAATAGCTTTGAAATCATTAAGTTGTAGACAATGGTTAGCATATTTGCTGATAATCCATGAGTATTTTTCCATTAGAACAAGCATAATGAAAACCTTGAAAATCAACCACATACCATTTCAAGTAGACAATAAGAATTCATGTCTAAGATGAAGGGTACCATTCTAAGAACATACTGCTAAGTGCTAACTACTAATTCTAAAAAGCTTATAATCAAGAGGACTGATGGCCACAAGCTAAAATAGCTATATATGTGTTTCGAAAATTGATTAGTATATCACAAAATTGCAATCTTATCACAAGGAAAAGGTTTTAAATTTACTTTTTCAAGAGTCGACTGAATCTGTTGTAGAGGAGTAGCAAGCTGGTTCTGACTGGTAGCACCACTTGACTTTTTCTTGTCCCTTTTCATGAAAAGGTGGAATGTAAGGATAGAACTTTCAATTATCCTGATAAGATCAGGAGCAAGAACTCTCATCTCTGAATCATCAGTCAATTCATGATCTGAACCTGAATAGATTCATAAAGTTGAGCACTTAGTCATTCAATTACAAACATAAGTACAAGAGCCAGAGAAGCATAATTACATTCAGTGACACCAATAATTTTTTTTAATTATTAACTTCAGTGATATCCATGACACTCCAACAATTTACAAGAAATTCACCTCGTATATTAGGAACCTGAAGCAGCTTAGGCAAATTGTTCCTCGTGCGAGCATAAATTTCAGTTCGACGGCCCTGCTCAAAAGGTTCATTTTCAATAAACCTTTGTAATAGAACCTGGAACTGTTGAAACTCTTGTGCACTATGGTTGTAACAGGTAGGATTATCATGTTGCCAAGATATCTTCTGACTCATATGAGAGTACTGACAATGAAGCGCCTCCCAAGTCAAGCCAATTTGACCTACATATGCTGTTTCAATATCCAGGTGTGGGTCATGCTCAGGCTGTTGAAGATGTTCAGTCTCATCATCAGGTTCTTCAATTTTTTTCAAGGAAAGACAACGAAGGGGAGAAACCAGCTTCTTTGAAGCAGATCTTGGAGATGGAGTTGAAGTATACTGTGAACCTGACATAGTGAGGGTGCAGCATATCACAAGATACAACAAACACAAAGATAACAGAAATAATATATTTTGTCAATAATTAGAGTTTGCAGGTGGCCAAAGGGGGGCAATATCATGGTTACTATCTCCAAATAATATCTTTGATAAATTCAATATAATCAGGTCATCATTTATTACCAAAGAACTTTTCATTATAAGATTAGATCAAGCAACTTGAACTGTTGAACGCAATTGAAATCTACCTTCGTCCGGCATCCATTATTGTACTAATCACACATCATGTGTGGCAAGTCCATAAAACACCTAAATGAACCCAGAGCAGAAACTGAAATTGACATTCCCAATCATTACTGGTATCAGCATTGAAGCATACAGAGTTGGCATCATAGGAAGACTAAAATTGATTTCATCGTTGTCAACAACTAACACTAAATCCCCCTCCCAGATGTTATCTGTAATGTATTCTTTTAACCCCACCTACCCCATAAAAAATCAAAGGAACTATTGAAATCTACCTTTGCCAACTTCACTAAGCTGTTGAGTGCCCATCCGGTCAAAGAACAGCATTCTTTCACAGTACTTTTCAAATACAGCATCAAAACCACGCCACCATTGCTGACCTTCTGCCTCCACATCCCTCCATTCATTTGAGCTTGTCTCTCCCTCTTCCTCTTCCTCCTCCCCTTCCTCCGGGCAGGAATCTTCTTCAGGAATCAACACCATAAAACTGTTTCTTCTCAATTCTTTCAGCCTCCTCTTAACCTCATTGGTAATAAAATCATCATCATCCTCAGCTTCACCTGCAGAATCTGCGTTTTCTGATTTACACTGATCAGGACAGTCGGTGTTCAGCTTTGGTTCCTCAGGCTCAGGCACTGCCTTGTCTGCCAAATTCTTTTCCCCATCTGCTTTCTGAGATTTTCTGAACTTCTTGATTTTCAAAAACTCCATGATTTATCACCTTACTTTCAGAAACAAACTATTCTACAATCAGCCCGATATTTTAAATGTTTTGGTCAAAACCCATAATAATCACATCAAAAGAGAATGAGAATACTACTAAATAACAGACCTAAGTAATAGCAGTTAGTTTTTGTGAAAATGGCAACAAAGCGCAGGAAAATTTATACGGAAGAAAAGAAACTTTTATTTAGCTTGTCGAACCCCTAGATTCCGTAGCAAATTCCAAGACAAGAAGACACTAGTGATGAAATGGCGAAGCAAGCATATAGCATCGTGGAAATGTCCTACCTTTCAATTCATGTAGATCACGGGAATGAATGAATAAGTAGTAGAAAACGGAGAAAAAGAAAAGAAAATAAGTAAAAGTTGAAACCCCCCAACAGAAAGGTGATAAAAGGAAAGTAGTGTGATTATGAACCCCACCCACCAAAAATGCAAGATGAAACCGCAGAAATCTAGGAGGGGATTGAGCATTTACATAGATCAGAACCACCGACAGGACAGGGCAAATCTCTCTCCGTGTCACCTACCTACATTCAACTTCTGAAACAGTAGATGACTAAAAAGTCAGATTTTTAGGAACACACACAGTGAGTATAATGATGACTCAGTACCAATTCAAGAAATAAAAAAGACATGCATTGCAATACATACATGCAACGGCCAAAATTAATCGGGCGGTATATTTACACTAACCTGAGGAGTTGGGAAGATCAATGTGACTGTGTGGGAAGGCAGAAGTGAAACCCTAGGGCAGAGGCCTAGAGCAAAATAAATGTGAGAAAGGGCACTGAGCACTGTGTTTTGTTTTGTTTGATTCGATTTGATTTTCATCTCTCTCGACTCAACTCATTTCCCAATAAAATTAAACTCAGAACTGACAGAATAATCATAAATAAATAGAAATAATAAATGTGAGTTTTGTTTTGCATTAGTGTTAAATGTAGTAAATGAGTAGTAATGGCATGGGAAGAGCACGAAAGCCTATAAAAGAAAAAGAAAAGGGAAACAGTGGAAGAAGACAGAGTGGTCGTACGCAGAATATTGTCAGAAAGCCGCGCAAAAGTGGTTTTGATTTGTTTTCGTCAAGTTACTCATTTTCTGCTTAACTCCTTTATCAATTTCCCTAATCACACTCAAATTCAATGACCCCACCAAAATCAAAACACTCTCTCTCTCTCTCTCTCTCTCTGCATATCATCGTCGTTATCTATCCATTAATATGCAGCAAAAAAGTTCTCTACAATCAAATATTTCAATATAAAATTAGTATAATATCACTCTACTTTTATTAAATTATTTACTATGATAAATAATTAAAATTTGTGATAAAAATATTATGTTTTTCTTTAGTTTTAATAAATTTATATGATCGAATCAGTCAAATTTTATTCCTAAAAATCATGATTATAAGAATTTATGATTAAGATGAATGATGATTTGAAAAAATTGTACGTTATTCTTTCTTTAAAAGTTTGATTAAAAAAAATTAAATAAAAAATATTTGATTTGAAAAAAAAATGTTTAATGACAAAATTATATATTTTTACTTTGTTTCTTGTTTTAACAATTGTATTTAAGAAGGGAAAAAAGAAATAAATTCAATAACATTTTCTCTCAAAAAAAAAATCTTCCTTATAACTGCACTACACAAACCACACTTAAATTCTTTCAAAAAATCTAAGTCAATTGAGTGGAAAAAATATATATTATAATTATAAACTCTTTATTATTTATCTTCCATTCATACGAGTAAATAAACAGACCCTTTATGTTTCGGTGCATTCTTTAGAGAAACAAGTTTTAATGAAGTGGGACCCACAAACGCTACAGAGTTACGATTGTGTCCTTTTATCCTTTATACATTCATGTGCCCCCACAAGAAATATTTACGAGAATTATTACATTGTCTTTTGTTTTTAAAGTAGTTTTATATCATTATAATTCTTAGTTATTTTTATTAAACTAAACAATAAAATATACCACTTTATTTTTACTCTATTTCTCTGTTTTTAAATTATTTCTCTTTTATTATTTATCTATTTTATATTTTTCTTCTAAACAAAACATAGCGTTAACCCCGTAAATCTGTATTCTTTGGTTGCCCTGGTTCACTTTTGCAAGAAAAAGAGAGGCACCACCTTCTTTGTTTACAATTCGGAATCAACTTTTGTTCACAGTTAAAAAATAAGCTACAAAAAGATGTTAACCTCCACTCACTATTTGGTCCTTAAACGAGGTGTGGTTCTAAATTGTAATGACAAATAGTCAGCCGCAGCAGCAATACAATAAGGTGTTTGGTAATTGTGCTTTTTATATCCTTAATATTGTTATTTTGTTGAAATAGTTACTAACTTAGGTGTTGGATGCAAATGTCAACATCTTTTTTATTATTGTGTTCAATCATTACTAAAATAAGACTTCGCCGATAATTAAAAAAATCACATTTTTTAGAATGAATTTATCATTTAATTCCAATGAATCAAGAATTAAATAGCGTTAGTAAACCAACATATTATTAGTCATCAATAAAATTTAAAAATATTTCATATCAATAAAATAATCAAATAAATATAAAAAATTTATATTTACCCTACTTACAAAGGTGAGCAGAATAATGATAATATATTTTTGCAATATCAATATTAAAAAATACTATTACTATCTATAATCAAAATATTTCAGTGAAAAGACTACCCATAATTAAGTATGATGGGGATAAAGAAGTATAATCGGTAAATTAACTTATTATTTACTCTCTTTTTTTTCTTGATAAGAAATCACATATAATTAAGAGAATTTTGCATAAGGAAAAAAACATCATATATAGATTCTTTTATTAAATAAATAACTTTTTAATGCAAATATAACAAAATCTTACATAATTATGTCCATCTTGAGAATGAAATCATTAGACTCCAAAAGCACATTAAAAATGAATTCTAAATATAATAAATCACCCTGCCTGTCGTCCAATCCTTGCAATCGTACATTTTAGTGATAGATGAAGGAATTTTCCTAAAGAAGAGAATTGATAAGGGGTCATTAGTAACCTAACCAAGCAGATGGTATTGGGTGAAACATATCATTATAATCTAGAGACTAGAGGGTTGAAGCAATCACGGAACACCATCACTGATCTGGTGCAAGGGTATGGAAGAAAAACCTGCTCAAAATATAACATGTTAGAAGGCGTTTAAGTGACTGGAATGGGTTCCCATCTCCGACTCCTTTTCATCTTTCTAACACTTTTATCATTTAGGCCACAACTTCAATGATGAAACCGTTTCTCCCTCTCTTTTTACTTTCGTTAAATTATTATGCTTTCATTGACTTGTTACTGTTTCAAATGTCTACTTTAAACTTGAAAAACTATCAGCTACCGATCTCATAACAAGTTTTATTAATTTTCTGCTCCGCTTAACATACCAACCATGATCTATTACTGATGAGTTAAAAATCACAGATAAAACTAATTATATAAGAACTAACAAGAGACATAATACTATCTATCCTATGCAACATAAAATAATTATAAGATGCCTACGCCGCACATAACGAGGACTGGGCTCCTTATCATTTGTATCACTTACATTGAACACTCACCATCTTCGTACTTTACCAATATATAACCAAATTGATACAAGCAATGCAAATATACATACATAAACAAAAAAGCAGTTCAACTAAAGTCAACATGACAACTGTACATAATAGACTTCTTCAATAAGCTTTGCAGAATTCCTTTACGCTATATGCCTTGAATCAATTTCTTGCTCTCTCCATGGGGTCACTCACTTCCATAAACAGATGCTCATTGAGTGTTATTGCTGACAAACACTACAAGTTTTAACTCCTGCTCAGTGCTCATCAGTAGAGAGATTGGGCTCTTGTAAACACAAATGCCCCTCCTCCACCAACAGCACGACCCAAAAGCATATTATCATCCAAATAACGAAGGTAATATAGTCCTCCAACTGATTCCCTACAATTAAAAATAGATCATCACATACACTTTTGTCCAGAAAACACACTTACTATTTCAACAAAGTATCCCATGACATACCTTCCTGGATCCCTCACAGGGATTTGAGCTTTGAAAGTGCGGAGAAATTGCAAAATCTGCAGGAGAAAAGCACAATTATATGCAACTTATAAACAATGTGTCTGTCTCTATATAAACAAAATATGTAAGCTACCCATTATGACATAAACAGCTGATCTACTGATCTACACTAGTACTAGTGAAGATACACAATCATATTAAATCATTCACATAAAGTATATCAAAAAGTTTGGAGCAGAAACAGCTTCGTGACATAAGTTACTGGTGTCAACAGTATCTCATATCCTATGCTGGTAATAGAGCACATTCAAATTAACATCCAAATACAGCCATAGATTAAGGTTGAATTACCTGAAGACTTATAAAAGATCTTGGTAGTATTGCTGGAGCTATTAGAGCCTGCAGCTCTTCACTAATATTTATATCTTGGATTGTGATCTGCCAGGTATAAATTGCACGTTTCATCTAATGTTATAACAGCATCGTACCAAATAAAGAAGTAAACACTATATTCATACCCAAATATCAATAGTAAATGGGATTTTTTCTTGATCTTAGATAGTGCAGAGGGGCATGGAAAAAATGTTACAACTTAATAAGGAATACCAAAAATGAAATTATGTATTATGTCCTAAAAAAACCCAGCATCTGTTTAGATAGATATTGCACCTCAACTATAGTAGAAAGGATGCTTAAGTGAAAATGATTACCTCTTGAAACTGAAGGTAGATATTACGGACAGATACAACCATTAAACTTGGCGGATACAAGCAGTGTAGCACCTTCTTGTTCCTATATGAAGAAGGTCAAGAATTTTTTATTTTTAGGTCCATGGAGAGAGCACCAATGCTCAAGCTTAAGTATTTCATCTAATTTCATTTTCCCAACCAATTAAGGTTTGACTAGGTGTTAGCAAGAGAGCATTACAATTGAACAAACACTGTAAAACCATTAATAGCAATTCTTTCTGCAATACTAAGTAAAATTTCCAATTACATAAATGAAAATATCACTAGCAACAGAGATACAAAATATAAATTGTTTTTCCACCCTGAATTCTAAGAGAACATATTAAAGAACGAAGTATAATTCAGTTGATCTCTACGTAATATTGAAGAAAGAGAAAGGAAATAAATAATTGACAAGTGAAGGGTGATGGGTGTAGTAAGATAGTGAAAACAAAAGTCATAACACTGTCTGAAGTTGAGGACTTTGGCACGTAATACGAAGTTGCAGGCTCCGGAAGTAAAAGAAGGCGTTGGTTTACCTCTAACAAATTTGGAATGCTCCATCGAACAACATTGCGGATAACACCTCCATTAGATTGATCACGACAATCAAATATTTGAAAGATCTGTCCAACCTATATCAAGAAGAAAGAAAAACATGAGAAAAGGGGCTTGTGTTGTGAAAAAGGAAGCATAGAATGGAAGAAGAAAGTACTTGAAAGGAAGGAAGTGTAGCAGCAGCTTGGAGAAGAATGAGAACATCGGAGGCAGAAGTGTACTGGAGGCGCCATGTTCCATCCAAGTTGGAGAGATTGAAAGGGTGAGAGCCCATGTTGCATCCTTCCAGACTCACCAGAGCCTCCTCGATAAAAGAGCGTTGATCAGGAGTTGTTAAGAGGCCCCTTTGCGTGTCTTGGACAGAGGACAGAAGTAGATGCTTTTTATTCTCCAATTCAGAATCATAATATGCCTTCAATGCACAAGGCACCGAGGACAACCTCCACCAACTCAAACTAACACCAACCCGAGAATTGGGCCATCTTGTTCCAGTAGTAGAAGTGGAACAAGACAGAGATGCTGATGGTGGGTACAAGGCTGATTGCAGAACCAAGTCCATTACTGCACAATTCAATTCATTATGTTTCACACAATAATACGTAAATCCTATCGAGTGTCAGTGGCTGCTTCGCCTTCCCCACGACCTTACACCCCCATTCATGATAGAATCCTTTTCTCTTTTATTTTTCTTACAAAACAAAATCACTTGCTCTCGCTCTCTATATTTTTTCTTTTTAGTTTTGTTCAAGTTTAGAATCTTTAATTTATTATTTTATGTTTTTAAAATAGGTTAAAATGATCCTTTTGAAATAATAAGTATTTTCGAGTTTGAGACTTGATTTTGAATTTTTTTTTTATTAATTTGAGACTTAATAATTGTTTTATTATATTTATTTACATAAAAATTATAAAACTCATCTTATATATGAATAAAAAAGACCAAACATGAAAAAATGGAATGAAAAATAAGTCTTATGAACAACTAAAAGTTAATTTTTGCATGAAACATGATTTTTAAGTTAAAAAATCTCTAACAAAATAATTAGACAATAAAGATATTACGGGGACTTTTATTATGTAAAAATATCTTTGACAAACAAAAAGTATAAAATTGACAGAATAAAAGAAATGGACAGTCCTTTTTTTTTTTTAACTAAATCTTAAGATGTCGTTGGATCAATTTTTGATCCCAACTTCGTGATTTTAATCCATTCTTGGCTTGATTAGATCCCTAATGCCAAGTTATGACCCAAGTTAAGTTTCAGAATTTAGATTGCTCCGTGCTCAATTTTGGTACGGTAGCCTAACAAAAAAGTAAACTGAATTTCTTTAATTACCATCGAGTTTTTAATTACCTTGGATATTGCTTAAGAAAAATCCTTATTACCCATCTTTTATTTTTCTTCACATGGGGACGGACACGTATATTTATAATGACAAGTATTCATGATTACCAGGATCCGAAGAAATAATTAATCTATTGAATGATTCAATATGTTAGCTGAATCCTAACTTGTCAATTTGTTGCAAAAGGGTTAGTTAACTATGGAATGGTTGTTGAGTACTTGCTGCAAAGGGAAAGTTAAATCGGTAGCTCGGATAATTTTTCCAATACAACGGACGCCCTGTACTATCGCATTTAAACAACAGACCATCAAAGTCCAAAGAAATTTATTATACTATCCTTGTGGATGCCAATAAATTTCACTAGTTTTAGACTACTTAGTGGTCTTGAATATAAATCTTTTAAAATTACTCTATAAATGTAGTGTGCCGTCCGAAGACGCAGACAAGGAAGAACTCAAGGAAAGAATCATGATTTGGGTACATAACTTGTTGAAGTTAAGCAAAACGAAAGCCAATGCCACTGTAAACTGAAACAACCCTAATGTGTGTTCGCTGTCCATCTTCGCAGGACAATGTGCAAAACCAACATGAAATGAGAATCACTTCCACAACTTCCGCAATGACATGTTTTTTTCAGTCTCTTTTTTCATCACCTTCGCCACGGCCATCTCAAAATCCTCCTGAGTCACGTGTACCCTCCGCTCCCTCAAAGCAAACATTCCAGCTTCAGTGCAAACAGCCTGCATACAAGGCACAAAATTTGAGCGTTGGTCAGGCTATAAAATACTTAAATATTGCATTAAGTTAACAACATTGACAAACGAATTGCTCTGCATTTGCATTAGTATGAATACTTAAATTCATCACTGTTTGCTTCTACCACTATGATTTATGACTTATTTCATACAACATTCTGAAAAGAAATAAAAAACATTCTGGCTTACTTCTTTTATTAAGTCATCAATTCTACCAGCATTACAGAATTTGCTAATTATAATGGATTCTCGTGTCAAACATCTCAACTAGTTATTAACCCATTCATAAAAAAACTCTCACTCACAAAAATAGTAATTTATTTTTGCCACTATGTTTCCCTGTGTTGATACATCCATCTGAGCACACTATACAGTCTATACTCATTCTGCATTGTCTGTTTTGGTAGCTCAAGATTCAGCAATATACACTTCGATGAGACACACACCACTTGTTGAATGTAGTTGATGCAACACTATTGTTAAATGGCGTCTCCTGATAATACAGAATTCAGTGCAGACTCCATTGCTAGTGCTCTCTTGGAACTTACATTTTATTTACTCCGAACTCTCAAAGTATCTTACACATCACCCAACTTCTGAGCTAGTTCTTTTCCATTTTTTACGTAACAAAACACTTCATTTGCCTCATGCCCAGATACATTATATCAAACAATAATGCAGCCTTTTAATGCTAGTTAAAACTTGATAGTTACCCCCATTCATTACATTGTAAAAATTCTCTAAGGCCTTCTCCATAAATAATGTGACACACACATGCTTATGTTTGCATGAAGAAAAGGAAAACATTATATGAAAATGAAGGCACCCATCATTTTAATAATAATAATCAGATGATAACAATTCATAAAAGCAAAGGAGGTCAGCAATACCACCACAAATTGCTTCAACAAGGAATACCAATTTAGATTAGGTGTTAAAACCAAACATATAATCCAAATGGAGTATACCTTAAGTTCAGCACCAGATGCTCCATTCATCTTCTCGGCAATCTTCTTCAAATCAATGCCACGCATTAAATTCATTCTTCTTGAATGGATTTTCAAAATATCCAGCCGAGACTGCATAAAAAATACTCATTTTCAGGAAAAAAATTTATGAATGCACCAGGTGCATCTTTTCTCCCGGTACAAATATATAAATGGGTAACATGAAAGCAAAAATGCAAACCTCTTCATTAGGGTTTGGAAATTCAATCTTCCGGTCAATCCGTCCTGGTCTAAGGAGGGCTTGATCCAGGATATCAATCCGATTTGTGGCCATCAAAACCTACAATTGAAAATTTATCTTCAGAACCTTCACAAAGAATTGAGAACTCATCTCAAATGAGTCAGATAGAGTAAATAATATCTGTTAAGTTCAACTGTTACATATTTCTTTTTAGAACAGTTGACATCAGACTAGCTTTAAAATTTCCCTTAATACACTATGACAGTTTAGCTCCTTTACCTTGATCTTATTTGAAGCTTCAAATCCATCCAGTTGGTTGAGAAGTTCCAGCATAGTACGCTGTACCTCACTATCACCGTTACCACTTCCAGATTCCATCCGAGCAGATCCAATACTGTCAATTTCGTCCATGAAGATAATTGATGGAGCATGTTCCCTGTGAAGAAGAAAAGTGTTCCATGATAATATTCATATATAATAAATGGTTAGGAAAGTCTCCAAATAACATAAACATGAAAATTAATGAATCAAAAAGTTAAGCAACTCAATATGCACACCAAATTCCAGTCACACAAGATAGATTGTATGAATCTAACACCAAATTTGACAATCAAAATCTCAGTAACTACAGACAGATATATCTTTGCCCTAAGTTGAGCTAACTTATGCCCTCTTAAAAATACCTCCAACTCACAAAGTCATGAAGCCAAGAGGACATTGTTTTTATCCCTTCTGTTTTGGTGTAAGGCAAACAGAATCAACATATAATGAATACAGGAAGCTGAGTAAAGAGAATAAACCTGGCCATAACAAAAAGTTCCCTGACCATTCTAGAACCTTCTCCAATGTATTTCTGAACTAATTCAGAACCAGACACCCTGATGAATGTACAGTCAGTATGATGAGCCACTGCCCTAGCCAACAATGTTTTTCCTGTACCAGGTGGCCCATAGAGCAGGACACCCTGTGATGTGTTCAAGAGATTCAGCAAACAGAAAAATGAACAACCAAGTGTGCTGCTGATGTAATGACAAAATTTAGTAACACCCCGAAATGAGACACTACCTTTGGTTGTGCAATTCCAAGACTTTCAAATAGCTCAGGATGTTTGATTGGTAACTCAATGACCTGTACATTTAATCACACACATTACGCCCAAAAACTAAACTAATTTTTCTAATGCATGATGCTACACTAAAATATACATAGATAGATAGATACATGCACACGGAAAGGTAACATACGAGTGATGCATGGATAGATAAAAGTATCTAACTCCTGACATTGAAAGAGTGTCAAGCAAAGTACCTCTTTTATTTCTTTAATTTGCTGGTCTAAACCACCAATCATGTCATATGTAGAATCGGGAACTTTCTCAACTTTCATCAGATTGACCAATGGATCAACTTTACTTGGCAGAACTAAGTGAAGAACATAACTGTCGTTGCGGAGTGCAACTCTAGTGGATGGAGTAATCTTTGTAATGTCAATATTTTTGTCAATGTCAACGACATATTTTCCTTCTGGGTGGACCTGAAGAAGAGTAAAGGAAAAATCAGCACAATTGATCTTGGATTTGATGCTGTTTTATTACTTCCACAGACGTGTCTTTTCAGAACTAAACATTGCATAAATCATCCAACACGCAAAGATTGTGGGGGTAGAATAACAGGTAATCATAAATATAGATCTATAAAACTGAAATGATCAGATCCCCTAGCAGCACGACACTTGTATAGCTCTCCCACAACCCCGTTTTCACGGTTTAGGCTGTTCCCATTTCGCTCGCCGCTACTACGGGAATCGCCCGTGGCCATTTTGTGGTATTTGGCTGGCCTAAAGTAAATGAAAGAATACAACAACACCAAGTATAAATGGAGTGTATTGATGAAGAATGCGTGGCGAAATGAAACAAATAAAAAAAGGTATAAAGAGAATGGAGGATGAGGTGACCTTGACAAGGACTTTGTTCTTGCCCATGACTTTGACAACTTCACCGACATAAGAGCCAGGTTCCTGCAGAAGCTGTAATTCTTCGCGCAGCATCCTCACTGTCGTCGAAATAGAAGAGAAGTAAGGAATTGAAATGAAGAAAAGAGGGTTAGGGTTAGGGTTAGGGTTAGGGCTAGCGGAGGGTACCCCTAGAATTGAGATCGTTTCTCTGAGCCTCGAGACGGTTTAGGTTATGAGTCTTTTGGCGAAGGAGGAGCTGATGCTCGTGGATGTTGTGAGAATAGTAGTGGCGGAGGCCCTCCCCCTGCTTGGTGGGCTTGGCGGAGCAATTCTCCTCCGGTACGCCCTCCGCCGCATGCTTGACTTCAACTCCGACCAGAGCCATCGATCGATCGATGAATCGCTTCGATTTGATTCGATTCAAACCCCAAGATTCCTGTCTTCTCTCGTCTTGGGTTAGGTCGGTAGAAAGAAGAAGAAACAAAACAAGAGTCTTCTCGTCTGGTTTGGTACTTATAAATTGTAATGCGAATACTACTTGCCTTGTATCTCACTTCCATTCCTTTATTGGGCCCTCATGCTTCTAGCCCAACAACACTCGCTGCTCTTTTCAGTGTTTAAAATTAAATTACCAATTTTACTCTTTTGTTTACTACCATTTCTAGTTATGACATTTAGTATTTAATATTTTTCCATATTTATCTTTCTAACTTTCTTTTTATCATGTATCTTTCCAATTAAATAAGAGGAAACACCTCTTCAAAAAAAGAAGATGAAGGACAATTATTATTTTCTTTTTCTTCATTGAAATAACAGTGAAGATTTTATTTTCATTTTCTCTCGTCCTATGTTTTACTATCACTTGGTTGAGTTTAATATATTAAAATCTTTGTTCTTGCCTTGCCTTGGCTCTCCTTTTTGTCTGAAATCAATAACTTTCCTGTGTTACTTTTATATTCTTAGGCCTTCTAATTTACAAAGCAAACTTTTGTTGGTCATTTTAATTTATTCATGTCATCATTTTTTTTTTCTTTTGATAGTCAGGAGGAGCGAAAGCCCCCAACTCAAAAAGCTCTATAAAACGTTACACCTGAGGTGTCAGCCAATAACAACACAATTATAAAAGCTGGCAGAAAATTAAAGACGTGATTAACTACACTACTTGATAAACCATACTTGATCAAAGCGTCAGCTACTTAGCATGGTAAGTGTGAGAAAAAATAACCCAATCGCACGCAGCAAAAAGCTCGTTAATCTATTGAATTCATATTAGTAAATTAAACTATTTGCGTTCAAAATGGTCCTTCATTCAACCAATAGCATGGTAAAAAATTCCTTCAACAATCTAAAATGTCACTGCACATTCTTCCAAAAACTTCATTATATTTATTGGATCAATTCGATGATAAAATATTTGAAAAATATACACTAATGTTTAATGATTTTGAGGGCTTAATTCAACAATCAATTTTATGAAAGATTAGTGTCAAGTGTCAATTTAACAATTAGTCTAATTTACATTTTAGGATTCATTCTAATGCTATTGTTTTAAGTGTAAACACTAGTTATGTCAGGTAAATGGGAGGAAGGAAAGGGAGCGGGAGTAAAGAAAAGACGCTCCTTAGGTTATATTTGTTTCAGGGAAGGGAAAGAGAAATAATGTTGATTTTAAATAGGTCTCATCTTTTATACTCTTTAAATTTAAATATGTATCTTCTATTTCTATCCTCTCTATCTTCTAAACCAAAAACACAACGTTAAATTTGATAAAACTTAACATGTATAACATATTTTGAATAAATAATTAAATACTCAATGCTACAAGAAGTCCATCTATGAAATACAGGATTCAAGATACTCCACTTCCACCAAAAATTCCACCTATATGAATCCAGAATCCGCTTGCCGCAGGCACTTCATGTTCTACAATAACTTTATTCTCCTAAATACATATTGAAAGAGCAAGTTTCGTTTCTTATTTTCAATAAACAAACTGAGGATGACTGAAACACATGATTATAGCTACACATGAGACTAGATCAAAAGCCAAACCAGCACCAAGGAAATACATGTGATATGAATGAATCAAACAGTCAAATATAAGAACACTTAGGACGTTGCAACCATGCGATGCTAGACTGCCTCTTACAATTGGAAATAACACATTATTTGAGCAAACTACCAAATCTTCAATTATCGGGTTTCGTCCTCAAGGTTGCGGAAACCATTAGTCAGGTCCTCGTGTAACTTCTGAAATTTAGCAACCAAAGCAGCTTCCCCTTCTGCTGGATCCTCAAATTTCTGAGACCTGCAATGACAACAGATAACGGAATAAGACCCACTTTACATGTCAAAATAAGTTTCTAGTGTAGCACTACAACTACTCACACTAATCGGTAGAACAGATCTCCCATACGATGCTTGATAAGGGTGTAAGATATCTTCTGACCATCTGAACCAGCTCCCCTCTCTACTGCCTGCACATGTATCCAACCCCACATTACACTTTGAATACAATTTAGCCATCTTAACTAAAATTTCTTTTCAGGCCAAAGTAATAACACTTTGGCTAAAGCCATGATCAAGAATGCACAACACAGAAATAAACAGTGTCTGGTCTCAGAATGTGAGGGACAGCAGAAGCAGCGAAATGAACTATTAACTTGAACCTAGATGCCAATGATTACATGGACTTTTCTTCTTTTTTCTAGTATAAATAAAACACCAAAAACTGCCTGATTCCTTCCACCACCATACCTGATTTGCCAAATTGTAGAAATGGATAATGTTGCGCATCATCCAAACAGACTTGTAGAAGGGGCAGAATTTATCATATCTATCACAGCCACACAAAAGGTAACAACATAAGAACAAATAAAAACAATAATATAATACATGTTAAAGAAGTTAACCAATTACAAGGGCCCTTACGGTGTAAAGGCATTTTGAGCAAGATAATCCTCTCTCAAAAGCTTTGCAGTTTCTAAGGTGATCTTATCTCCTTCAGCTAAAGCATCCTTGCCCACAAGCTGGATTAAACAAGGTCAATAAATGATCCAGTTAAGTTTAATAGTAATAGAACAAATGCATATACATCCTGACAAATTTTTCCCAAACTACAAAACAACACCATAATTTGGTAGCATTTAGAGCTCCACTTATCATATTATTATCAATCACATTGATTATATGTTGATACGCAGGTTTAGACTAAATAACAGTCTGTCCAAAGGTTATTTATGATACCACCTCTATTTGCAGAAGCTGAACAATTCTTAATCCCATACTAGGAGAAAGCATGGGGGCATTTCATTAGCAAACAATCATTACCAATAAAAGAACACACACCTGGACAATTTCATTCAGGTCATCTTCTCTTTGCAGAACTTCACGAGCCTTTGTCCTTATGTTTATAAAATCTGGATCAAATTGCTCATAAAAGGTTTCAAGTGCCTAAAGATACCAAAAAGAAAATATTAAAAAATATGAAAGTCATGGAACCAAAACACTAACTATATGCATAAAAAAATAAAAATATGAAAGTCATGGAACCAAAACACTAACTATATGCATACAAATGTAAAAAGCTGCAGAATGGGTTACAAAGTAACCAACTTGAGGACATACCGTTGAGTATTTTGAATAAGAAATAAGCCAGTTTACAGAAGGAAAGTGCTTCCTCTGAGCAAGCTTTTTGTCCAAACCCCAGAAAACCTGCCAATTAAGCAAAAATCAACTTACACAGTGAATTGAAAGTTATAGAAGGATAGATAAAAGAAGAAATAACCAGAGGGGGTATTTCATAGTGATAATCTAAACAGGGTTTTAACAATTTGCAGGCATTGGTCAAGACAACCTTAGTCTGACTTACTTTGCAGGCAGTTACCCATTTTAACCATATTTGAAAGTATAGTTTTACCTGAACTATGCTGAGGGTTGCAGATGTCACAGGGTCTGAAAAATCTCCTCCAGGTGGCGAAACAGCACCAACAATTGTTACACTACCTGTACGTTCAGGGCCTCCAAGACATTTTACCTTCCCAGCACGTTCATAGAAAGAGGCTAAACGTGCAGCAAGGTATGCAGGATATCCACTATCTGCAGGCATTTCTGCCTGTGGAAGACAACAATATCATCAAAATACATTGATCAATGTCCATTCCCATGTGTCTCATGCCGGTATATAAATTGTCTAGTTACACTAGTCAAGAAAATTCAATATTATATACAAAATATATGTATTTTAAGCGCAAAAAAAGAAATCTTTCTCACCAGTCGTCCAGAGATTTCACGCAATGCTTCTGCCCATCTAGATGTAGAATCTGCCATCATACTGACATTATAACCCATATCTCTAAAATACTCAGCTAATGTGATTCCTGCAATTCAAAAAAGAATTACATTATCAAAATCAGTGTTAAAACTCCCATGCAGCGCACAAGCCAAACAAATTTATTAATCATTATAAGGGGAAATATAATAAAAATTCAGCTCAAGTGAAAAATATAGGAATAAAAAGTAGGACATAAATATGCAGAATATGGGTCGTCTTCCCTACTTTTGACACTAAACTCAGATCAACAAGAAAGTTTACTGCACAGCAATGGCAGGTGCTGAGTAATACTACTGATTGAAATCCCACAAGACTTTCACAAGCCAAATTACAGTTGACAATACGAAAGAATTAGTAAATATTAATTCTCAACAATAAATAAATAGAATTCAAGAGCTACAAAGTCACCTGTATAAATTGAAGCTTCACGAGCAGCCACTGGCATGTTTGAAGTGTTAGCCACTAGTGTTGTGCGCTTCATGACAGATTCTTCACGACCATCAGGTAAAGTCATTGTAAGTTGGGGAAAGTCCATTAGAACCTGAACAATCATTGAATTAATTTGACCAACTGTAAACTAAGAAACACAATATTTGATAGAAGTAACTGAAAATAAAACATACCTCTGCCATTTCGTTTCCACGCTCCCCACAGCCGACATATACAACAGTATCAGAATTGGAATACTGCAAGTGGGTGGGGGAAAAAGATGAATTTAAGGAGAATATCTACAATTAAAAAATCACTGTCTTAATAGGGTGTATTAAGTTCACCTTAGAAAGAGCCTGACTAATGACTGTTTTACCACAACCAAAAGCTCCAGGAATGGCACAAGTCCCTCCCAGAACTGAGGGGAAAAGGGCATCAAGAACACGCTGTAAAAAACAGAAGTCATTAAGCGTGAAAGCTATCACAATTAGATCATGGATGAGACACTTGGTAACAACTGAGTTTACCTGACCAGTAAGAAGAGGAGTATCAGCTGCAAGTTTTGATGCAACAGGCCTGGGTGTACGTACAGGCCAAGTCTGAAAATGGGTAATGTAAACGCAAGGAAGTTGTAATGTAGGATAATCATAAGGAATACCAATACTTCAATGAAGCAACTACAATGAAGTGATGAACAAAATAAATGGCTAGAAACCTGAAGCATGGTGAATTTCTTTTTGACACCTTGAAACTCAAGTTCCAATACAGTATCCTGAAAATTATAGAAAGATTAAAATCATAAATTCCAGAAAATATAGAGAAGCTACTGAATGTGAGAATAGAACATGTTGAACACATATGTAAGCTAGGCGATCCTGCCACCATCACAAAAATATGAACAAAAGGGAAAGAGAAGCAACAAATATCATTCTAAAAAGAAAATTGAAATAATAAAAGAAATAATGGACTTAAAAATGATCTTCTAACAGAAATAGAACTGGATATACAATAACAAAGAAGTTCATGAACACAAACCTGTAAGGAATATTGGCCAGGTGGTGCAATGTAGGTAATCTTTCCCATGTTATCAGGAGGAAGTGCAACATGGTGTTGCATTAGACTGTTCTCAAAAACAGTCTGCAATAGTACATAATTCACACAAAGATTTAGAAAAAAACCGATAAACAAAAAAGGAACAGCTTACAAGATAACTAAAAGGCTACAGAACATACAGCATATAAATCTCCACCAGTTAAAAGGTCGCCTTCACCTGTGACCAGTGAATAACATAGAATATCAGAAAAAATGGTCCACGTAATACTAATTTTCTATATAGAACTTTAACATTAAAAAGAAAAATAATTTGTCTGGTACCAATTTTCTTAGGTTGAAATTCCCAAAGTGTATCTTTGTCGAGTGCTGCAACAGAGACACCACGAGGAATATAGACATCACCAGATCTTTTAGCGATAGTTTTCAAAGGCCTCTGTCAGGATAAAGAAATATTTAAGTTAGAAAGAAGAGGGGAAGAAAGGAAAAGAATTGGTCAGCGCAATTGAAGTGAATGCTCTGATTAGGGAAAAGGCAAACCTGAATTCCATCAAAAATATTCCCCAATATTCCAGGCCCCAACTCCACGGACAAAGGCTATTATAAAACATACTGCTTATCAGCTGAAGCACGCAATAAGAATTGAAAGACAGAGAAAGGTATATAGAATGTAACCTTGTGGGTCCGTAACACAGGATCATTAACCATCAAACCAGCAGTTTCCTCATAAACTAAAATTGCAGAGAACGAATGAGTTTCTCGTAAGGATGCAGTGTGCAGTAATATTAGAGAAGGTATGGAAATGCACCTTGGATGGTAGCAGAATCCCCTTCGAGACGGATAATTTCACCAATGAGATTATCATGACCAACACGCACGAGTTCATACATAGCAGCCCCAGCCATGCCATCCGCAACGACGACTGGTCCTGACACCTGTTTTAATTGGGAAAACATAACTTAGCATCCATGACACTAAATGATCTTAATTAAGAGGAACACATCCTAAACATAGAAAAAAGAACGAAACAGTAAATAAAATGTTAGATCGGGTAGTAATTTAAGAGATGGAACATATATCAGGATGGTGGTAAGAAAGTAACAGAGCGAAGAGGTGAGTGCGTGTGCGATTGGATCAACACAGGAGGAGATTGGATTTGGATCCGATGAGGGAAATGGAAAGGAAAAGAAACACAAACCTTGCGAACGTAACCGTATTCACTCTCCTTCTCGGAGTCTTCGAAGGTGGTCAAGCGACCTCCATAAACGGCGGGCATATTGAGATCGGAGAAGAGATTGAAGATCCGAAGCGATGCGATGCGATGAGATGAAAACCTACGCAGAGAGAAGTGGAGTGAAACTGTGATGTTGATTTGATATAACTCTATAACGCAACACGTATGCTCCTTCTTCCTCCCACGTTGCTATTCACTGTCCATTTTCCCCCATTATTTAATTCACCCTCACATATTGGACTTCTTTGTCCCTTTCTTCCTTACCATTCGCCATTTTCACCTCTTTCCCCCCTAAATTTAACAAAGCCAATTATTATGACAATTCATTTTATTATTAGTACTAAATTTGTTTTTCACAATTACCCTTGGACATATTCTTATTCGTTTTTCAAATATTTTTATTGATTTTAATGTTTTTATTCTCTCTTATTAGTAATATATTTATTATTTTCACTATTATACATATGAAAAGACAAAATAAGATTCCTAAAATACTCTAAGATACAAAGTTAGACTCGCTTAAAACATTAACATATTTTACGTGCTATTTATTGAATTCGGAAAAAAAATCATAACTAAGGATATTTTAATATTAAAAAAAATTAGGAAAATTTTATATTAGTTCTTATTTTGATGCATATTTTATATTAGTTCTTATTATACTCATGACAAAATGTCATCCAAGGTTGATGAAGCTACTTCTGTCTTTCTAAGGACAAATTGTTGATATTTTCACTAAATATTTATTGACATTTATGATATTTATAAAACTTAAATTTGAAATATTATTTATTAATTAATAATTAGATGGCGAGGCTAGAACATTTACTCTAGTTGCATATACTATTATTGATTCATTTTCAAAATACTTACATAATCATTTTTTTTATTTCCTAAAAAAAGCTCAAAAATGCATTCCAAATCAGTTACAAAAATTGAATGTAAGTGTTTTTTTACCAAGAAAGATGTGGGTAATACACTATTAAACTCACTCATTTAAAGACATTATTAGTCTTAATTTACTGAAATTTACAAAATTTTATGGGTCATACTTTTTATTCAATGAGTGTTACTTATTATTTTTGTAATTACTTATAAATCTTAACTAATAGTAGAAATATATTGCTTTTTTTCTACTATAGAGAGTATATTGCTAATATTTCACTCATTCTATCCAATGTTGCTAATATTTCCCTCATTCTATCCAATTTCAAGTTATTTACTTGACTAATATTTAAGTTTGATCCTTAACAAAAATAATTATTAGTCAGAATTTACTTATCTCTTAATCGAACTTTGAATTAGTTGAAATATTTTTTCCCTTAAGAGATCATTTTAACGATTGTTATGTTTTTCTCAACCTTCAATTATTTCGTAAACCTTTAGCTTATAAACTCTTTCTGTTTAAGATTCTCATTGGTTTTCTCACTTGCTCAAACTATCTTAAGGCATAATTTGACCATCTTTTGGTTCATGGGTGAGACTCTTAATTCTGTTTTTAATACATTCATTCGTGGTTTTATACTTTCTTGCATGATTACACATACTAATTTGAAGTCTAATGGCTTTAGAAATACTTTGAAGGATTTGTATATCATTCCATTTCAATTCAAATATGTTCAGGGTTAAACAAGTAATCAATTATCAAGTTAAAATTCCTTGTAACCTGATCAGCTTCTGTAGCACATGCATTTTTCCTTTCTTGCACAATTAATTAAAAAAAATGACAAAATTTCGTTTAAGGCAACAACATACTTCATCCACAGGGAGAGAAACCAAATATATCTATCATATGAATCCAAAACAAAGTATCAAAATTAACGAACAAATACAAAATGATAAGGATTGGCCTTCATTGAATCATCCAGGACCAACTTTAGGAATATCATAATGCTCGCTCATGTTTGCAAGATATTGGTTGAAATCCTGAATTCTGTCACGGTGAGATTTATTAGATATCTTAGCCAATCTGTGAACATCAAGTTGCTCCCTCTGCTCTATGTATCGCCTCTCCGCTGGAGTAAGATGATCATCATAATGGGCTGTCTTCCCTTTCCCGCTTAATTCACTCACATCATTTATATCTTCATCATTTGAATCTTTGGCTTGTTCTATACTTCCACCTACATCAAATAGCATCATATATATTGCATAACTTTATGGTGAATTAAAACTAAAGATTAAGGAAAATGAACAAAAACAGAACTGTGACTCTGAGCAGTCCAGCAATAATAAGATTTGCACAACAGTTAACTAGTGAAAATCGATAAAAAGTTATGATAAGTAAGGTCTATTTTTCATATTCGAAGTTTGCCATAAACCATTGCCCCTTATCATTTTTGACAACAAAAAATCTCTCTTCTTGTCAGTGGGAAAGTGAACTAGGTGTGTTTGGACTTTGGAGGTGTTGAAACTTATCAGGGTCAGGTATCCAATGGCCGGTGAGAACTTCCATACTAGAAAGTTCAAATAATTAAAGTAGCAGATTCATTAAAGTTCAGGCTCTCATGCCTATTCCATGAACAGTTATTTATTATAATATATGCAGCAGAACTACATTTGACATGAAATAGAACCATTTACCATTTATAGGATGATTGGACCATACATCAAGAGTCAAGGCAAAGGTTTTAATTAACATTGATGAAAGGTTCAATTAGGTTGAGTTACGACCAGGAACACATTGTAATTTAACAACAGATCTCAGTTAAATGAAAAGAACAATAGAAAATGCATACAAGATAATCTGTTCCTCTCAAACAAATATACCAACCAACCTGCTGAAACTTCATCTTCGGCGACTTGCAAAAGTTGTTCCTGATTTCTCTTGTTCTTCTTTTTCTTCTTCTTCACTCCACCAGCCACATCCAGTGCTTTTCCCTTCAACTTCAATTTCCCACCAACAACATTGTCATACGCTGACATCTCTGTCAACAAAAAAAAAATCATTTTTATTCTTAATCTAGAATGGCGTAACAGATATTCCCAGATAAGATAACTGGTAAAGCACGAAATGACTGATGGGGCTTTTGGTACTAACAAAAACCCTAAATTGTGAATGTGCGTCGAAAGAAATAAAACAGTTTAAGAACGTCGATCTGAGTGAAGTATTAGAAAAACAAATATCAAATTAAAAAGATCGTTCCAGCAAACTATTCAATATTGAAGAAGAAAACCTAAAAAAACAGAGTGAACAGCGATACACGCATTCAAATTATTGAATCAGAAAGCATAAGAAGATGATAGGAGTCAGAAACGCACCGAGCACCGAAACCTTGAATCAAAGGGTGAAACTGTCTCCGCGTCCGACTAGTTAATTTTAGGGTTCAATTCGATTTCAATCATCTTATACCTTTTTGCAGAGAAGGGAAACAATTTATCTTATCGTGGTTATATCATGTTATTATTGAATGGATGCATATCTCGGAAATAGATTAGCGTTACACACCTTGTCCAAAATCAATATTATATCAAATTTATTTATCAGATAAATTAAATTTCAAAATCTAAAAAATCTATTTTGGATCACCATAATATTGATATTGATGTAGAGTTATTAATTTTATTTGATGATTAATTTCTGAATAAAAAATTTATTTATTTAAAGAAAATTACATTTATCTATCGTTTCAATAATGGAAATTCTTTTTTTAAGGAATAGTTATGTCTGCAAAAATAGGTAAGCATCAATGCTTTTATACCTCTGACCATGACCCACTATTTTTTCCCAGTTTAGGTTAAACTATGTTTTTCCCTTAAAATTTTATAATTTCTTCTCTTACTCTTCCATTTTTTTGTCACGTACTCCTTCTATATTGGTCTTTTATTTATTTTATAAATAAATAATGTATTAATAACATAATCTTTTACATTTACGTTGCCTTCTCATCACAAATTTATTAATTTTTATAATTATTATCTCAAAAGTCATACTAATAGTAATTTCTAATAAGTTGACTTTTATCAAGTTATTTATTTTATTTTCTAAATATCATAATTTTTTTATTTCGTAGATACTTAACGAACATAGAAATAAAAAAATTTCTAGAAAATTTGGCAGCCAAACCACTTGAGAATGAATGGTTTTAAAGAGTAACCAAAACAATGAAAGATGAAATAAAATAAATTGAGACACTTGCTAACATTAACAACCGTTAGTCACATTATCAACCGTTAATAATTTTTAGCGGTATGTACTAATGGCAAAAAAATAATTTAGGAACAAGGGAAACAAATTTAAGAGATGTGTCTACAGTGATTTCTATTTTGTTTAATAACATAAGGAAAGAGGGAAACAAATATTCAATTGCAGCTATGATATGACTACACCAAAGATCAATGAATTTACATATATTTTGAAATTTATAATTTTTTTTTTATAAAAATTCCTTTACACAAGATGGTCATAAGTGTGTTTTATTAAATTGTAATTTAATGTTGAGTTCTGAAATTCATTTTCATTTTGTGTGATGTTCCCACCTACCTAGGTAGTGATTGAAGATTTCTTTGAAATTTTTACTGAGACTAAAAATTAAGATGTGTTTTTTTATAAACTAAAATAATTTCTCTATTAATAAATTTGTAGAAGTTGTTTCATATTTTTTTTTAAAAGATGAAAAAGACATTTATAAATTAAATATTGAAGAGATGAAAAAAACATATTTCATTTTTTTTCCTTATATTATCATCTTAAAAGTGCTTATGAGAAATGTATCTAAATAGATCCCTAAATTTCAAGCTTTCAGCCTGAGATTGGTTGCCAATGTTGTACTTTACCTTGTAGAATATTGTGGGAGAGTTGTTCTGTTCAAGTGTTAAGACGTGTAAGTTTCCATCAGCAAGCATTGTGTCTGCTTAGACCGGATGATTTTAGATTATAGACCTTTACCTTGATATGGAAGGGAAGAAGACAGATATTGAAGGCCATACTACAGGAACAGAATAAAACTCCAAATTGTACCACCAGCCCGTAAGCCATGCACCTTTCTCACAAGTCATTGGCCACACGGGAGAACGTCATATATAAAGAGTTTAACGCAGCGGGAGCCGAAATCAAGTCTCGACATTGGCTTATAAAATATGGTTCAATAATTACTTAGATATGTTTAGATAAACTTCTTTAAAAGTATTTCTAAAAGAAGAAAAAAATGAGATGAGTTTTTTCATAAACAAAAATAAGCTCTCTATTAACTAATTTTTAGAAGTTCACCAATATAACTTCTATAAAAAATGAGATAATATCTATAAATGAACTGATGGAAAACTCATTTTAACTTATAGAAAAATTTATTCCATTTTTTCTTCTTAATTCTTTTTCTAGTAGTGCTTTAGAGAAGCTTATATTCAAATAGACCTTTAATGTGCTCTCAGCGAATGTCGTTTATCACGCGTCTTAACGAGGCACCAAGCAAATAAAGCTACAGATGGCATCCTTGGTTTTCACTTTTCAGTTGGGGGACTCCAGACAAGCTGTTGTTAATAATCACTCTTCAGTATATTCCTGGAATGATTCTGTAAGGTACCTTGTCACAATATAGTTTCCAGTACTTGCCATACCTGCATGCAATGAAAATTTTCAACTTCCATGTTGCAATGATGCTGACCCAGAAACAGAATATTCCAATTTCCAAAACCTTTTGTAATGAAAAGTTCACTCGATTCCATGAATCATGATAAATAAAAAGAGCCATTCTTTTAATTCTTTATAATTGCGGCAATATCCCTTTTGTAAATTTCCGTTTCTTTTAGCAGCACAACCACTTGAAGTTGAGACGTGCTCAAAATTCTATTGTTTTATACTGTGACTTACATTCTTCAGAAACAGTCTAATTCTACTGGGCTACCGGTATGTTGTTGATTTAATAATCTACATCTATACTAATAATAAAAAGGGAATACCCCTCATATGGTGTTCACATTTCATTGAAAAGTTTTACCCTTAAACCACTTCTTAAACTTAAAAATTTATCTTCTAACCTACAGTAACTTCCAACTACTTCTATATCATTAAGATTTTTTTTATTGTCACTTTTTTATTAACTGTATTTTTTGCTTTTTTTATCTATTATTTAAAAGATTTAGAGAGGCACTCCTAGTGTTAATAAAAATGATGCCTATGTATCCGACCAATAAGTTATAACTCATAAAACAAACCGTTTGTAAACATAGACGAGGCTTAAGAGGGCGTGCAGAAAAGAAAAATGCACAAGAGGTAACATCAACAGATAGAATCATGGAACTGAATGCTTACTTGGATCTGCATCGATCATCATCTCGTTTTGCTCGATCAAAGAGAAGGATGGTAAGAAATATCACGTACAAATAAGGCAAAAACTGCAAGTGAAAAAAAAAAAATCGAGCTTAACATTCTTCTCCAAACTTCAACTTGTACAAAGAGAAAGGGACCCTTACATGATTGAAGAGAGCTAGGACTGTCCAGACGAAAGCTGCCAGTATTTCAGGGACATAATGAAAGTGACGAGATAATCTCCACCTGCAGGCACCACAGTAAAAGTGAATTGATTATTTTATAATGCAGAAGTGTATTATGATCTAAAAAGGCAAGAGTTACAGAAATTAAAAGCCCCCTATGGTTAACAAATAACATTCATATCTGAATGTAAACTATCAATATGAACTTTTTTTATAGAATTATGATCTATTTTAAATCAAATGTCCAGAATCAGGCCCAACAAGTGGTGAGTTAAACTCCTCAATTGGGGAGAGGAGGTAGGTATGGTCTCAACTTTTCAGTAATCACACAGAAATTTAAGTGAAAGCTTACCATCCAGAGGTTAAAAGAAGGCTTCTTTTAGTTTCCCCAGAAGTAGTAGTATATGTGGCCTCTATATGCAACAGTATTTTCAGTATGTCTAGCTTATGTAAGTCTACTGGCAAATATTTGTGCAAGCATTCGAATCTGACACACATTCAACAGAAAATACGGTCCAAATGAAATATACAGAGCAAATACTAGGTATTTACACCTTTGATGGAGCTTTTCCCCAGACTGTGCGCTTTCTATTTGTCCTACGAAATTCTTGCCTTTGCCTGTCACAATCATAGTTGATGTATATGCAAAGAATGCCAGCTACTGAAATTGAGAGCGCTGACTGGAAGACAAGAATGGAAATTTTCAGAAAAAATAGAACATGATAAAGAATATAAATAAGAAAAACTCTGCTGGTAACTCCACTAGTTAACTCAGCCCTAACTTCACTTCCCGTTCCCTCACTGCCCCTGGACTACAACAGATCAGCAATACAAACAGGATGGGGATGGTACCTCGATGCCAAGATTTACAGGATGGTTGACAAGGTCCATTCCAGGACACGTATAAACAGATGGAACCCACACCAAGCAACCCCAGCACCCAGCAAATATAAAATCCAGCTGCCAGATTTAAGTACAATAAGATTTAGTGAGACGATAAAGGAGTTTAAAAAGCAACATGTACAGTGAATTTAGCAATAATGTGTGCCATCGAAGATACAGATAACCTATGAAATATAATTTTCAATTATTTTCTAATCAGAAAAGGCCTTCAAATGGATTCAGTTACAATACCCCCCAAATACTGTTCTTTCTAATTTAATAAACAGGCTTCAAAATTACAAAACAGTAGAACAGAGGGAATGGGCAGGTATGTCCAACAGAGACAGGAATAGAGCACATGTAAACCTCGATCGTGTGCAATATCCATTGTGTTCCAATATCCAGCTTCCCACCAGAAAAACTTGGTAACATACACCAGCATTAATGCAGTATTTACAAGCATTGAGTCGGCTACTTTTCCATTTTCTTCATACTGTTAAGACAAGAATACAAACATTATAGAATTAGCCGAGGGAGGAAACATCACCAGATATATCGATGAAACAGACTTATGTTCTCAATTCATCTAGAACTGGATCCATCACATCCTACTCATGGTGGAGATAAGTTAGTGCCACGCCATCAGGGCAATAAGGAAGTCCAACTGGACAGTGGACAGTACAACCACTAAACCCGCATCTGTATAAGCAGAAACAATTTGGTAATAATTGGCTTCAATATTTACACAAAGAATAGATATTTTGAGGCTCAACCTGCTTTATGCAGTAGGTCAGTGCAAGAACAGCCCGTGACATCATCCCAAAGCTGCACTGCTGCAGTGTGTGAAACTTTAACGTCAAAATGTTTTCCAATGCGTGGATAAAGTTCCACCCCCTGCAAGAATGACAAGACATAGTTTACAAAAAGGGTGAATTAAATTCCAAATGTCATGGGAAGTTATTCATTTTGAAGAATGGATCATGGCATCAATGACCCTCAAAAGGCATGACAGCATGAAGTGAGATAGAATGAGTAGTAGTGTAGGGAGATTATAAAGCAAATAAACGGCAGAGAATAGTAATACCCAGTAAAAATCGATGATTAAGTTTCCAGATGAGCCAGAATCTGTAGAAGATGGCGCCAAATGACCATAGGGAAAAGAACAGAAAAGAAATATTGAGAAAAAAGAAATGGGAAAAAGATAGGAAAGAAAAAGGATAGAAAATAGAGTGAAAGCTTGATGTACAAGAAAATACAGAAGAGAAAGCTGGCGAAGAGGAGTGCGGAATAAATTTCTCCCAAAAGGTGATAAAAAAGAGTAGGGTTGAAAATGCGAAACCACCATTAGCCTTGTAGAGAGGTCGGGGAGAAGAAGCTGGAGAGCTGATTGAAATGAAGCAGAGAGGATAGTGAGTGAGATGGCCTGGACACTTACAGGACTATTTCAAATGGAGGACAGAGTGTAAGCAGAGATATCATGGAAGCATAGCTCACAAGCGCCCAGTGAACGCTGTCAGACTCAGGGTTTTCCTTCGACTTCCACTTCGACACACTTCCTCTTCACTATTCTGTCATCAAACAGTCTTTTTGAACGAGGAAAGTGTTGCCCGAAAAAGAAGTATAGCTTTCCATATCAGCAGCAACTTAATGCACACACACTGCTTCTTCATTTATTTACTTATATAAACCCTTTTTACAATGACAACATTAAACAGAAGACTCGTTACAAATGGTACTATTTGTTAGCAACAAAAGAAATGAAATGAAGCACATTGTGTCGTGTGACGGTTGGTATTCAGAGCTCGTTTTGATGTTGTGTTTCCCAACAACTCTCATCAGAGTCAGAAAAGGTGGTAACGGTTTCCGCTAGCTGCATCCTCCAATGTAACTTTGCTATTTCCTAGGCTTTTCGCTAAAGCTTCTGTCACCTTCTCCCCTGCTCCATTCTCTTTGCCTTGCCCTTCATCCTTTCTTCTCAAACTTTTTCAAACACAACATATATAAGCTAAATAATTGAGAGAGAAAAGAAAGTTGAAGGTAGCCTACTCTATATTTGGAGGAAAGAAACGGGCATATGCGTGATTGACAACTTGAAGGAAAAAGTGCTCGATAGGCAGAATAAGCGCTACTCAGTCTCTGCCTTCTTCTTCTTCTTCTGCTCTTCATCATCACCATTACTAAGACACAAGAACACCAACACACTCATCCACACGCGGACTTTATGATCCATATCAATCATTCATTCATGAAACTTGAGTTGAGTGCCTTTTATTCTCTACTACTGTATCAGTATGTACAGAACACGTCACACGACAAGCTACCACTACTCACACTACGCGTTTCACTTACCCTCATTTCCCCTTCTAATTTATATTTTTTTATATATAAAACAACACTTATAATCTATAAAGAAAGACTAAAATACATTTTAGTTTTTTATATTTTAATTTCTTATTTTTTAATAAGTTTAATTTAATTATTTATATTTTTTAAGTGAATTAAAATTCTCATTCTAAAATAAGAATTATAATTATTTTAGATTTTGAAACTCAATTTTAATTTTTTTTATTTGAGACATGGACACTTATTTTATTAAATTCACGTACATATAAATTATAGAGGTTAATTGATGTTTCGAACTAAAAAGAAATCATGAATATAGTAAAAGTTTATGTGAAAAATAAATTTAACATGTCATAAAAAATTAAAAATTTATTCTTAGATTATTTTTCAGTTATTCATTAGCCTTTTTTCAAGCAATTTTATTATGTTGTAAATTTATATGATTACCAAGGATGAACCGAGTGCATCTAGTAAATTTCCTAGAACTTGTCTTTATTCTTACATAGAAAAAATATGATTAAAAAATGAATTAGTGATATTACAATAATTTAAATAATATAAATTATGTAAAACAGTCAAATATAAATCATTTTAGACAATAAATAAATGAACTGAATATACAATTTTTTTAAAATATGAAAGACCAAATATATAATGAAAATTATCAATACCGTTCGATTGTGCGAAAGATATAACCCATAAGTACAATATATATTCTTAAATAATTTTTCCTGATAAAATTGAGAGATAAGAAACCATGCACCTCATAGAACTCCTTTAGTTTTGGTATTCACTTTTGGACGGAGGATAATGAAAGAAAAATGTCATATAGAACTGTACCCCTCAGTCAAGTTTCACCAATAGGCAAATATATAGCATGATAGGAAAGGGATTGGTTCATATGATGCCAGCAGATAAAGCCGTTCGGTTATTGGTTATATTCAATCTTGTTTCAGTAGTTCAGTACCACCTAATTGACAAATCGTGTACGATACATTCCCTTGACAGGTTCAACCAACAAAAGTCCTTCTGAATACACAAAACTTTCTCACTATATGAAACCACGTCCAATAAAAAGTATAAAATCCTCAGGAAAAATAAACGAATAAGAATTTCCATTAGCTATACAACAAACTAGGCGTTGAGTGTGGGGAAAAGAAAAAAAGAAAAAGAAATCACCATATCAATGGCAGAATCATCACACTTACCAACAACACGTATATGCTTACAAAATACAAACAACCACCACCACCACCATCATTTTTGGATATGGTAAGACATATTTCCTTAAAGAAGAATACCTAAGAGGTTACCAGAGAGGATGACTACACTGGAATGACATCAATCTTTGACGTGTCTTCACATCTCAAAACAATACCCTCAAGGCTAGCAGGGAATATACATTTGGCCCATTGGCATCCCGTAGTCAAAGGCTCAGGTGGAGGGACAATCATAAGCACATTGTCATTTCTTTGAACAACTCCCATTACACTAACTGTGCTACCTTCTTTGATGTACCTGCAAAAAGATCAATGGCAGTTTCATAAGAACATTCTCCCCATCCTGAGTTATCTCAACTTTATTTTCTGGAAGCATTTTTGCAGCCAACAAGATAAAGTGCTTTACCCTTCTTTTAATTGCATTATACGATCCTCGCTAGAAAGTTTTCTCTCTCCCAACCATCGAAGAAACTCAGGGGACATGTCTTTATTGGCTGGATTAACATCAATAACAATGGAATCATCAGCATAAGGAGTCACCCTTGCACCATAGCCTGATTTAACCAATGCTCTCAGTCCAGATTGGAAATCAGAGATGTAAAAGTCCACCACATGTCTCTGCATTGAATAAAATGCAAGGTAAATGAACATAAAAACTTAAAATTTCAGATGTTATCCTGCAAAATCCAAAATACATGAGTGGCATGCTGATACAGTCTAGCCACATTAAGGAATAGAGAGCACAAATGGGGTTGCAAGGATCAAAACATTTCTAGAACATACTTTGAAACATTTTAGTTTACGAAAAAAAAAAAAAAAAAAAACAAATCAGTTTAATGTTTGGTCCTCTCTCAAGATTATAATTAGTATTTGTTATATGAAGACAAATGAATGGTTTTATTTACATCTACTACACACCTCCTCAAGCAAGAACTCTTTGGGCTTCAAGCTTGGATAATTGACAAGCTTGGATAATTGACAGACAAATGAATGGTTTTATATTACATCTACTACTACACATCTACTACATCTACTAAGATTTAATTTTTTATTAAAAGAATGGAGGTGGGAGGGATCAAACTCTAAACTATTTGATTATAGAAGCTTTGATACCAAGACATGAACCAACTATACCAAAAGCTTAAGTTAGTAAGTGAAGGCATTACTCTATGATTGATTTTATGTTACATCTCAAATCTCTAATAGTAACAAATACAAAAAAAATTGGTCAAGAAGTGTTGGAAAGACGCCTTAATTGCAGCCTCAAGGAGTGTATTCAGTTCTACATTGCCTCGAGGAGTGTATTCAGTCCTACATGGCCTTGAGATAGCTTGAATAAAGCTTATAAAGCTTGGATAATCCTCACCTTACAAGCTGATTTTGGGGGGTAGTATTAGGTTCTAAGCCCAAACACTAAGATGGTTTTCTAGATCCATCAATGGTCACCTGCGTCGCTCCAAGCCCGTAGCCTTGGGCATGAGAAGGTGTGTCAGAAAGCAAACTTAATTGCAGTCACCTCTAGCCCACCTTAATTGCAACCTCTTTGGGTTGCCCTAATTGCAGTCTTGAAGGGGTATGCTTTGTCTCACATAGCCTAGAGATAGAGCTTTAATAGTGTTTATAAGGCTTGGACAATTCTCACCTTGCAAGTCTGTTTCGTGGGACTGAGTTATGCCCTAATCCCAAATACTAAGAAATACAGCTACTTCATGGTTACCCATCCAAACATCCCTTTTGCAGGGAAGGTGGGTTAGTCAACGCTTGTATTCTGCATGTGAAAATCATTAAGATGTTGTGATTTGTATCCTAATGTTAAACGAGCTCCTAAAAAAGGCTTATGTATGAAGATCACGGATGAGCATAGATAATAAGATACTCATAAATGCCAATCAGGCATGCTCTCCTACTTACAAACAATCCCTTTCATGGGAATTGTGTACTCATTAGGGGTAATATGATAGCCAGGAAGAATAAGAAACAAAACAAGGTCACAAGATCCAGTGCAAAAGCAGACTGCCAAGTCATGGCTTCATCTACTTGCTAGCTCATTTGAATGAAACAACTTCTGGGAGAACTTCAATTTAGGAAGGTTTTGCAAAATGCAAATGACACTTATGTGTAACAATTAAGCTGCTTTCATATCACCTTCCAATCTAATTTTCGTAATTGAGATAAACTATCACTTCAACAAGGAAAAGATTGTATTAGGAGATATTATCACTAGCTTAATTAACTCCAATGATCAAATGACCAATGCCTTACCAAACCCCTCAGAGGTACTCAAGTAAGTTATTTATGTAGCAAGCTTGGTTCATATGAATGATATTATCTTTATGCTCTAGCTTGTGGGTGGGGTTGGATATGTAATTGACCTTATAATTTAGATTTGTGTCCAGGTTCATTGTACATAACTACATATAATTATTTAGGTCCAAATTCATGGTATATTAGTTAGTCAGTTCATATAACTAGGGAAATTATGATCCATGTATTTATTATTAGATTAATATATATTGTGATTCTACAATCTACATACAGTTCAGTAAATGCCTCTTTTTTGTTTCTCTCTCAACAGTTCATTAAACAAAGTATATTCTATGAGAAAACACACTATCTAATTCACCTCCATGGCAAATGCATATCAAGAAATCCTGAATATTTTATCAAATTTGAAAAATTTGGCAATCTGATTAGAAAAGACTGAACAGATTAATGCAATTACCTCAGCTGCTCTAAGTCCCCATGTAAAACGGCGATGTTTTGGGTTTGCAGCTTTTGAATCCCATCCTCGATATTCATACAAGCTTGTGGATGTATATACACATCTAGGAACCTTCTGAAAGGAGGACTCTAGTGGAACATTACCGCAGGTAACCACCTTAAAAAGATAGAATAAATTATTGGTCTATTTCCTTCATTTAGGCAAATATAACAACATAGACAAGATACATGAGCCAACCATTCAATTTAATGATGTCTATCGAATAAAAAGCAATATCCATCAAGCAATGGATGAATGAAAAAATGAATGATCAAAGCATGGATGGTTAGGTGTGCATGTGTGTGTTTGCAGAACTGTGCTTTTCCCATGGTTATTTGCTTAAGTGTATTATATATGTGTGTCATTATTAAGTTACATACCCCAGAAACCTTCACAAATTGCCCATTCTTGGCAGTTCTAAGCTCTGCATCAGGATAACGGGAAATGAAACCAACAATGGCTTTCCTTCCAAAACAACTATTCCAAGTGAATAATGCAGCAACAGCACCAAAAAGAATTACAACAACAATGAGGAGAATGGCATTGCGGACAGCTCCAAGAATAAAACCGCCAGCAATGAATCCCATTACAAAAATCAGAATCACAGACCACAATATTGGCTTCGGGAAGTTCTTCTGGAAGGAATATTCATCATCAAGGCTAAGAGTGGTTACAGCAGGATTATGGGCTACAAAGGAACTATGTGACTTCATTGATCCTGTAGAATCTAATTGACCAGACACTTTCCTTGGAGCTCCAGATGAATTTAATGGGCCAGATGTAATAAGACCAGTCGTAGGAAGAACTGGAGGAATTGGACCAGAGTTTTGGCGTGTAACACCACCAGATTGAGGGCCAGATGACTTCTTGACTGGTTCCCCATGTTTATTCAATGGACCAGAGTTGGTCTTTTTCATTGAGGCTGAAGCAGACATGCCTCCAGCAGATACATTACCAGATGTGATATAAACAGAACGAGCTGCAGCATTTTGCATGATAGGTCCAGAGTGTGAAGCAGCACCTGCAAATGATCCTGTCCTTGAAGGAGCATTATTTATTGGACCGGATTTTCTAGATTTAGAGCCATCCAGGGGTATATCAAACATTTTCCCTAATTCTCCCGACTTCTTGATGTCACCACCGGTATAGGGCATGGCAACTGAACTCATTGTCGGAGTCTTTTCTTTTGGCTGTTCAGGGCGGCCTGATACATAAAGGCCATTGCTGAGCTGATGAGATGGGAATCTTGAACCCATAAGACTTTTTCAAAGCAGCGCAAAAGGGGCTTAACTAAGAAAGGGCACCAGTTTGTTAAAGTGGTACTCAAAGTAATACTGCAAAACAGTAAAAACAGAAAGGACAATTGAAATAGAATTTTAGGCATAATTCAATAATACTCTAATGGATAGATATCCATATTCATCTACTAGAGAGAAAGCATCATGAAGTAAACTCATATTTTTCCTAAGTTGATAATTGAGAATAATAATATTCAGTAAGAGAAAGCAGACAAAAACTTGAAGGAAAAAAAGGAAACAGAAATGCAATGCTGGGTTTTCTGGTACAGGATTGATTGATTTTGATTGATTCGGCCAAAAGAACCATAGATTGAGTGAGTGAAGATAGGAAGGTTTGATCCATTAAGAACTAAGAAGCAAGGCTAGCATTGAGCTGTGGTAGTGAATCCTCTTAAAGGAGTGTGTTTGGTGAAAAAGGGGTTAGTGGATCTCCCTCAAAAGATGGTAAATGAATGCAATTTCAATGGGAGGGAGAAGATCTGTACCTGAAGATTGAAGAGAATCAAAGAGAGTGGTGATGACGCTGCTGAGTCTGAGATCCCATCTTCGAAGCAGTATCCTCAACTCAACTCAACCACTGCTAGGTTGTCTCGTCCCGCAAAAACCACCAAACCAAGCAACGTATAATTTATTTCCCAAATATCATATCATTATTGACATGCCTACTCTACTCTCTCTCTCTCTCTCTCTCTCTCTCTCTCTCTTCTTCTTTTCTTTTCTTTTTCTTTTTTTATTCAAATCCTTTCACACATTACAACCCCACCAATACTTTTCTTACTTTATCAAAATTAATTTCTTTTTATTAACTTATGTACTAACTTCTAACTACTCAATTTGTAAAATAACAATACTTAAGAAGGACCCAGCTATTTTATGCATTACCTAATCCAACAGAGACACATAAATTCCATTCACTCCATCTCATCTAAAAGAAAAGGCACCTTTAAATGGGCAAAATGAAGACTCCATGTTAACCCCAAAAAGAAATTTAGCGTTTTTTTAAGTGTATAGATTATTTTTTACTTAATATAGTTCATTTCGTGTCTACCAAGATCTTAGCGTCTTTGGCGCCTCGAAATCGTTTATTACTCTGTCTTATACACGATGTAAAGCGTGTGTACCAAATTAGACAATTAAGAAAATAAATTCGAGAATTTTACTTTCATAGGGGCAGGGGGGAGCTTTACTCTATAAAGGCTATGTGGCATAAACAATTCAATTTGAAAAATATTTCTTTGGAATCTATTGTAGGATTTTGTTTCACCGTCAACTTTTTACCGTGAACCATATGTTGACATGAATGACACCATAACTTTCTAATCATAATTTACTCTAAAAATATATTTAAACTTAATCATAATTTAGATAAAAATTGTACATTTAAATCACAATAATAGATTGAGAGGCTGAGAATTATAAATTTTCCCTCTTTTTCTATTTTACAACAAGAAATATATATATATATATATATATATATACACACACACACGGTGAGGTACATAAATGTTTATATATTTTACCACATGCTTGAATGTAAGTTTTGCTTAAACCATAAGAAAAACGCTTTCCACCCATGACGTGTGCGCGTACGTAATTTATTTAATGTATGTTTGAATCAACGTTTGTAAAATTAGTTTTGAAATGAAATAGTTTATGTCAAAATATTTTTATTCTAAAAGTCAAGTGGAAAAAACTACTTGATTATTTTAAACTCAGAATCAATTCTTTAATATGAAAATAATCATGTCAATATTTAGTTAAAATTATATTAGTTGTTATTTTAACTTAATTTTAAATTATTCAACATATATCCAATTCCAAGCACACACTTAAACATCTTAAATATCCTAATTTCGAATTTTGGCTGTACAGAAAGTTTAGTTTCACTAGCTTAGCCATTTTCTTTCCTTCTTTCTATTGATGAACATTTGCAGTACTTCGATTCGAATATAGTAAGAAGTGAATAAGTTCTGGTACATTAAATAAACCAATTTAATATTATTTCCACTGTTCGTTGTATTGTACATACCAACTGTAATGCAAGTGTATATGAACTGTATCCGAATATTACATGCGCGCAAATGTATGGCTACTTGAGTTAACACAAGGTCAGGCCAAGTAATGACTATCAGTTCCAGGATCAAATTTCGGCAACTGTGGCTGGAATTCCGAACGCATATTATCTTCACCCTTACCCCCTTTACATTTCTTCTAATTTAATGTGATTTTGGAGCTTACTTAATTAGCTGCTGCTATAATCCAAAAGTAATAATAACAATAATCTTGCGTTGGAGAGTGATAGATTTTTCGAATCCAATTGAGCTGAAGTTAGTGGTTTGCTGAAATTGTCAGCATTAGATGTAGGAGAAGGCCTACAAACAAGATTGCGTTTCTCCAAAGACATTAGTTCTTTGATTCTTAAGACATATCATTTCTGTTTGTTGTTGTTAACTGTCGGAGCAAATGCTTTTCGGTGTTTAAATTAAATTTACGTGCAACTTGCACTGAAAATTGAGAAATTGTGTTTTATTTCCATATATTATTACAATATTGTCCGATAGTTAAGCAAAATGGAGAAATACTTATTAATTAGAAAAAGGAGAAGTATTTCAGGCACTACTTGTAGTAGAAAGGTGTTTTTGAACTTAAAAGGAAGACGTCATTTCACATTCATTAAACCAGCGATACTAATACCCAAAAAGAAAATAAGACAAATAAAAGAACGCAAGATACCTAGTTAAAAAATGTCATCAAGAACATAAGAAAAATACTGCGAGTATTATAATCTTGAGTGAATAAGGGGGAATAGCCAAAAAAAAAAAATGTACTTGCAGAAAATAGGGTGATATTTATTAAAAAAACAAAAAAAAATACCTTTCCCTTTCCTCAAATATGCCTACACTCTATTCTTTCCCTAAATTTAAAGTACACACCCCTCCCCTTAAAAGATAAGTATGTGATACATTTGAATCCGGTTTACTGTAACTGATTTTTTTTCTTCATTATTTTTTATATCTGACAATGATCGTCGACATAATTGACAGTTAGTTTTAAGAATTTTCTATCAATTTCGCGAGTTTAAAAGATGAAATAAAATTTTTAGAGAAAAGTTGAAAGCCGGTATTAAAGATGTTTAAAACTTCGTTGTATCCTCTAAAATACCAAAATCAATAATAAGATGTTAAAAAATAGTTATAGGTGATAATGAAAGTTGTAAAGAAAAAGAGACAGAGGAATGTCCTCAGAAAAACACATTCATCACTGCTGTTAAAAAATTCATTAGAAAGACCAAATGCAACTCATATTCATCTCCTAGAAATGTACATGTTAAAATAGGAGAGTAACGATAAAAGAAAAGAGGGCAGAATCACACCCGACATGTGAAAAGAAAATCAATAAAAGCTCTAGTTAAAAGAGGAAACTCAATGGAGGATAACTCAATGATTACAAATTGATGAAAACCATTAAAAACTTGAATTGGAAATATTAGAATGATTTTGCAGGTGTTAAAAATACCAGCATGAAAAACAAAGCATATAAAACATGATAATAATAAGATGGTTAAGAAGTGTCAAACACAAATGGATCCACAATACTGATGTTGTTAACAAGAAACAATATTCAAGTTGCCTTAATTAATATTTATTAGAAGGAAACTCTAGAAATGAATAACTATGCACTGAACATTTAATAATGATTTTGAAATCTTGTTGGCTTGTCGATTGTCAGTTGTCACATGTAATCTCAAAAGTCATAAAATTTCAATTCAAAGGCAGAGTACATCTAAATGGCCCCTATAAAGAATTGGCTTTTGACATAACACAACACAAGGACCTCATTTGATGTATATAACAAATCTTACCTAATGAGAAAAGAGTTCAGTGACTTCAGTTGTTGTCACTATTGTATCATCTAATTATATATAGAAAATGTTTAAAATAAATAGATGTATGTGTATCATTACTCTTGTATATATATAGCCAAATTATACCCAAAAAAATGCCCATCATAAATATCACAACTTGAAAATGTAAATATTTTAAGTGTGACTTAACTCCATTTTAGGTAAAACAACGGCCAAAAATTAAACCTTTTAAAAAAAATCTATATGAAAAGGGAGTAAAGCACCTTATATATTTAATATACACAGAGAAAGGTGTAAGGTTTTCACATTCACAATCCATAAAAACAACGAACAAGAAGAAAGTGCTAGCTAAACAAAAGTGCTATAATGAAGAGAAGAAAGACATGAAATTACTATAAACTTGAAGAGGAGCACAATACACAACGTGAGGAGAAACTTTAGCAAGAATTAAAATACACACAATACATACAGAACAAGATGTGTCATACTTGATAAAATAACACATTTAGTGTGTGTTTGCATCTGTGTTAGAATTAGAAATGCACATATCTTGTTCCTATTTGCATGTCCAAAACAGCAAAAGACACAGAAGCTACTCTCTGTAGCTTCTGCAGGATCCAAACACAATGTTAATAACTCAAAACAATCCAAATATTGCATTGGAAATTCTGATAAAATAGATAAGTTGTAATGACATTTTGAATTTTGAAAAGACTAATATGTTGTAGAAGCGACCAGCAAAGCCAGGTGATTGCCTCATTGCATTTGCAGACAAAAGAAAAAGATGAGAGAGGTGATGGGCATAAATAAACAAATATATAATAATAGGAATGGGATTATGAATTAATGGTACTGGTGCAAGCAAGGGGAACATGGAAAGTAACATGAATAAAGATACAAGTAAAAAGTTGATGCTATAAGGAAAAGAGAGAAATGGAAATTCACATAGCAGTCTGAAGAATAGAGCCAAGGGTGCCCAAGACGGCGAAGGCGAGAAGAGGGCTGACGTCGAGGGTGTCGAAAACAGGGGGGATGATGTTGCGGAAGAGGTTGAGATAAGGATCGCAGAGGTCTCGGATGGCCGAGAGAGGTTGCCGCTCCCAGGGGATGTTTGGGAACCAACTCAGCAAAACCCTAACCATCAAAACCCCGCTGTATATGTCAAGCCACTTCCCCAGCCCCGCCGCCACAACCGTCAGCGGCGTGTTCAGGGCTCCACTAGCACTCGGACGGTCCCGAAGGGAAGCGAAGAACAAAGTGCCCATCGTGGACACGCCGTTGCTGTTGATGCTCAAAACTGGAATGGCCGCCTTCTTCATCAGCAACACGGCGAGTCCCATGAGCGTGGTCAGCGTGCGAGTGCTCCCACGCAGAACATCGCTATCGCATTTCGGTGAAGAAGGGAGGAGAGTAAGGGATTTGGTGAAGGCTTGAGGTTTGAAGCTCAACCAAGTAGAAGCAGGGCTTGGGGTGTGCCTGTGTTGTGTAACAAAGGGAAGCGCGGAAATGGAGTTCTGAGCCACTGACAGCGCCATCGTCATCTCAATCCAAGAAGAAGAAGAAGGAGGTAGGGATTTCGCGGAGACAGAGACGGCGACCCAAATGTTTATGTTTATCTTCCTCCTCCTCAATACCCTATTTTTTTATATAAACACATCATTTTTATTTTTTTTTTGTATTTCCAAAACGCACATTCAATATATTTCCATATTTTAGGATATGGCTCCTCTATCATCTGAATTCTAAAGTGAGAAGGTGTATTTTAAATATACTTATAATTCTTTATTGGAAAATCAACTATTAAAAAATATTATAAAATTCAAAGCTAACTACAATATCAATAATTAATTTTTTAATTAACTATTATTATTACAAACATTATTTTTTAAAGTCTGTTATTCTGACTTTAGTGTTTTAGTTTTTTCTTAAAATCAAAGATACCAAAAAATTTATTATAATAACGCACGCTCAATCAACTTAGGCTGAACTAAACTTCTTTATTAATTTAGTAATCTCTAATGAATAAAAATATTATTACAATTATTCATAATGAAAAATAAAATAATTCTAAAAAATGTATTTAATAAATTAAAAAAAAAAAAGATGAATCTGAGTGAAATAAAAAGGAAAAAAAAGTTTCAACATTAAGTAAAAATAGTCCAATGATTTTCAAATCAACCAGTTTAAATCAATCTCTAATTGAACAAATTATTCATTGATAAAACAACAAAAAGTTGAAATGAAAAAGAAATGACTGGCATTTTTTATTTTTAAATTAAGATAGTGTTTTCAAATAAACAAAATATTATGACATCAAATTTGTATTAATCTATCACTTAATTTTATGAAAAAATAAAGAGCATGTGTTAAGAATAAAAAAAAATATCCATCTGTTTTTCCTTCTAAAGTTTAACTTCTACACACATCTTGATAATTGCAACAAATATTAGATTGATGCACACCCTTACCATTTTTATTGTTGGTTAATCCCGAGAATTGACAACTGCAATATTGCAATAACCTATCCATCGTTAATTTACAAAATATTTTAACCTAACAGATTGTTACTTCTATGTTACTTTCGTGAAAATGGAAATGCCGAAGCGGAACGTGCATATCGAACGCTGCAAAAACACACTGTTTCGATGACACATGGCTAAATCCAAACTCTACCCCATATATTATCCAACTAGTCACATTTAAGTTTAAAAAAATTAAAGGAAAAAAGAGCCAAACAAAACTATGAATCAATGAAAGTAATGTGAGTTAGAGACTTTTTTTGGCACATAAAAAAGAAAAGAGCTAAAGCCGCAGCAGAGTTACACCCCAATGGCATCTGCAAGCAAATAAGGGGGAGGAGTGGATCTATAATTTATAGAGGTCGAGCTCCTAACTCCAAGCTTCGCCAGGAAATCAGCAGTTATTTCCTTCCCAGAGTCATTTAATCCTCAAAGTCTCCAGCATTCTCCAATAAATAGTTGGCTGCCAATTGCTCATCACGGTCACATGCCAAAAATGCCTCTATCACCGAGGCTCTATCAAATCCCATAGCCTCAAGCTACGAATAATAAGTAAAAATCAATCAGCAGGAATGAAAATGGTAATGACACGCATATTATTAGACTACAAAAAGGAGTGACATTGACATACCCTTCCAATTGCCTCCTGCTCAGCTGGAGTCACATTGATGGCATGGGGCATGTCTTGCTCAGGCTGCTCAAATATATCTCTGACAGAAAAAAGAGGGATACGTTTCTACTTCAAAACTTCGTGAATATAAAATATCAAATGATGCAAGTAAACTTCCAATTCAATATTATATGATATAAGAATAGAATATCAAGCTAACAAGTAGAAACGTTTCTTTCATATTGCAAATATGTGGGGGGAGGGGAATTTGACAACCAACAATTGAAACAGTATACGAAGAAAGATAATGGATCCATTAAGTAATGGTTATGAAATGTAAAACGGATAACTTGATATACCATATATGGCAAGCAATAAACTCACCCTTCAGAACCCTCAACAGGTTCATTTATCAACTGGAGAAACTCCCCATGATGCTCTTGAATCAGTCTTAAAAGACCGGGATTCTGCTTACCAAGTTCCTGAAGCACAGGCTGCAAGGGAAAACGGAAATCATTAGACATCAAGAAATGACCAAAAGTCAGGAAGTTGATCGAGAAAATGAATACCTGCAGAATTTGTGGATTGGATTGCACCATTGAACGCAATGCTTGAAACTGGAAATGCAGACAGAGAAATGGTCACTTAAAAACTATGAAAGTAGAGATTGAAGCCAGATACAACAAGAAGAAGCCTCATCCCAATAGGTGGGGTTGGTTGACTACATATGCAAAAGCTTGAAACCAGAGTAGTCAATAGCGCAGCGTCATGCAGGCTGATACTACTCCAGGTGAAGCCATCACGGTGCGAATTCAAGTCGCAGCCATCATGGCGCAACTCACCCTTCGCAGACGCTTCTAGTTTGATGGGCCAGAAGCCATTTTTACCCCCTTATTCATGTCATTTGATGCTTTTTTTTTAAAGGCCGATGTTAGTTCTTAATTTGTTAGTTTTTGTTAGTAGGAAGGATTCGAACCCACGACCTCTCTCTCCCCTCCTTGTCTCTTATCCACCAAACAAACCTTATAACTCCGTCGTTTTATGCTTTTTAATGGGGGTAAACTAGGAAAATTCTACCCTTTATATTCTGAACCTCTTCTTCTTCGATGCCCCAGCCCTAACTTCCGCACTTCTCATTGCACTCTGTTCTGAGCTCCCATCGCTGTTGTAACTCCGAACAGCACTGCCTAACGCAGCCCAGTGCTGACAGAGATCTTTTCTGGCCAAACTCCGACATCCACAACCTGGTTCGTGATTTTCCAATAGTGACCCATCTTTTTCCTGGTGAGTTTTCCAGCCAATCTCCAGCATTTATGAAGAGTGATGACCCATCTTTTTCTTCTCTGTTCATTTTCAGCATCTATACATTGTGTAAGATCATATCTATTCAGGGTTTAAAATAGCGTTTTCGAGGGCGGCTGCTCCACACTGCTATTCACTATTGACTACTGTGCTTTAAACAAGAAAGAATAACAAATTATTTGCCATTTATTGACTAGGCACAGCTGTCAATTAAAAAGTATTTGGAATCACAGTGCATTAGAAATAACAAAGTAATTGGAACTGACAAGAGCATGCTTCACAAACTCATCTTTACTTATGGAACTTCTATAAGATAAAAGGATTGGAAGGAAGCTTCAGAATCACAAGTCTTCTTTTTAAGCAGCAGAATAACGAAGTACATGAAGACCCACCCTTGTACAGGCTTGTAGGAGAAAATTAGAGACCATCCATACCAATGATACCATGTCATGAAAGTTCATCTTGGTTCTATAATACAAAGAAATGGTGAAACAAAGGGAGACGAAAATTCAAAAGATTCAATCTGGGTGGATGAGTGCTTCAGGGTTTATCTATGATACACTAACATAATATTAATGATGTTTTAAGGTGGCATTGAATATGAGGTGATAATGGGCCAAGAATATCATGATTCATGAGTGCTGTCGGGATGAGAACTTTACATGGAATGAGTGGCGTGGTCACACAAGAAAATAAAATATTAGCAATGATTGTATTAGGGAACTAATGCCTGTTGAGGAAAAGATAGTAGATTCGTGCCTAAGATGGTTTGGACGTGTGCCTCACTTAAAAGAGTATATCAAATAGAGGATATCCCTATAATTAAAAGTGGAAGATGAAAAATGGCCTCTCTTACGGATTGGTTTTTGACAAATACAATGATGTTATTGATTTATGTAGCCGATCCTACCTAGTGGAAAGAGATTTTGGTTGCTCTATAAGAAAAAGGGTTGAAGTAAAATGAAATACATATTATTGATTGTTTTTTCAATGCTCCGTCCTTCTTTAGTCCTTTCCTAACATATTGAAGAGAAATAAGGTAACTTCCAAATTCACGTTTCACACTCATTCTTTAAATGGTTAACATTATTTGTGGCATGGACAAATTGTATATAATCCAAAGAATCAAGGTGCAAACATTGCCTATGTGTCTAGTTTCATCAATATAACAAATTCAGTATACTAAATTTAAAACTTTGATTAAACTACTTTGTAGGTCTCTACAGTTTTACTGAATTTTCAAACAAGTCCCTATAGTTTAAAACTTATTTTAACAAGGTTGCTATACTTCAAGACAAATTTAAGGATGTTCCTATCGTTTAACTGTTTTCAATTAGGAGTTAGGCCTATTAAATGTAAATTTTTGTAAGTCCTTGGTATTTATAACGTCAACATGAATGGCCTGCAAAAGACAGTTAAATCTAGAGAGCAACATTTAGAGAGAGACAACAGAATCTTTTAAAAAGAATTTAAAGAATGACAACATTTTTATTCACGTAAAAATGTAGTACATAGGTACATTCATGTTAAAAGTGGAGGCCTACAAAGTTATAGATCCAAAAATTGTAGTACATAGTACTACATAGTGCATAGGTATATAAATCTACTCTTGATAGAGACTTAGTGGAGACTATTTCTGAGCATTATAATAAGTGATGCTACTTCTTAGACACTAATCCCCATGAATATTAAATGCAGTTTGCATGTGATATATGAACCACATACACTTCTAACATACTGCAAGCATCCATTAACAGAGTCCAAAGCCGTCAGCCAGTAGGGACTTATTAAAAATTTCTAGAAATATAAGAACTCTCTAAAATTTTAAACTAAAAGGACCTACCTATTTCAAATTTTGTTAAAACTATAGGAACCTATAGAGCAATTTAACCAAAATCTTTCTTACAACTTGGATACTGAAGAATATCTCTTCGGAAATAAAGAGAATAACAATTGATGGAGCAGTAAACTCACCTGGGGGTTATTTCTAAGGAAGTCCAGCGATCCAAGTCCGGCACCAGTACTAGAGATTGTCTCCTGGGACAGAGTTTCAGCTTGAAGTAAAGCACAGAAAGTAACAGAAAAAGATGCAAATAGCAAGATGGAATTACTTTGATGATCCATTCAGTATCATGAGTTTTTACCTGTGGAAACATATTTAAGGGAGATGAATTAGGTCCTACAGGAACTGCTCCACAAGACATCCCAGCTGCTTGAGGAACTGGCACAGCAACTTCGGCTGCTTCAGGGATTCCCTGCCAAAAAGCAAAAAATGCACAAAACTTGAAGAATTGTTAAATCCAAACATTTATAACAGACAATTTTAAGCATTCAAAAAATACTAGTTAAGACATACAGAATACAAGTAATCTATAGCACGCTCTGGGTTATTATAAGCTGCCCGAAGAGCACGACTAACTGTGTCTCTGTCCCAATTGCCACCACCCATGTCCATAATGTGTTGAATAGTCTGCTCAAGATTACTACCAGCAACTAAATTCGAAGCAGCCAGACCATAGGTATCTGCAGACACACTGCAAAAATGTAGAGGCATTTTTAGAAGACTTGATGAAAGGAAAGGAGACAATGTCCATGACAAACAACTCATCCCAACAATGTTTACGAGCCAAAAGAAAAAGAATAACGGCATAATGGTTATGATAAGCAGCCACAAAACAACTTACATGGCATAATAACTACGATCAGCAAATATCAAATATTATATAAATGACAAGTATAATAACCAAATGTACCCCTCAAAGAGCATTCAGTAAAAATATTTGAATTAAAAACCACACTGCTTCTGGTATTATAATGTCAACATCATAATAATTAATTTGGTTAAAAGAATTTAGTATCTCAAACTCACGAGTTAAAGAAAAACCATAATGCAAAAGATTAAAATTCAAATTACAACAAACACATTTTTCTCTTGAATGTAGCACTAAAGATCCAAAACGATAATTCACCATTCTTTGCTCAGTAACTATTTTATGGGAGTACATTGTGGCATCCTGAATAAAAACTTAAAAAGTAGAATTTATTAACCGTATCTTAAAAGAAATGTAGAGACAAAAACCATACTTTGTAGTTGGGGCGTCTGTGCTAGATGTACTGTTGTTTGCAGCTCTGCAAAACCAGATAAAATAAATAAGGAAAAAAAACGGCTGATATAGAAATCAACCTCATAAAAGATAGACTCACTGAGTTTGCACTGGAGGATCAGAAGGAGGGGTGGAATTTGACGTTGATACAGTCATAGCAGGATTGCTGGCAGGCTGACACACATTCACAATAGCTAATACAGATAAGGAAAACAGGAAAAGAAAAAAATCTTCCAAAATTGAGCAAGCAAAATATACCTGAACAGATGAAGCTGCAGCAGAACCCGATGTTTTACTCTGTAAATAGAGAAGTCAACGGAAAATTTTGGTTAAAGAAGTTGAACAGTGTCTCTTACCATTTACAATACAAACAAAAAGAAACTATTGAAAGAAAAATGTCTTAATTGAGTTTATCTAATCAAAACAGCATAGCAGATATTATATGGCAAGATCTAATGCATATCATAATGTCAAGATAAAATATCAGGGGGAGACAATCCAAGCAAACGATTCCTATCATTTTGATTTGTTAAATGATAGAGAGCAGATCAATAAATCTCAATATCTAAAAATTATACAAATAAAATTTCACTATCAACAAGTAAAGCACTACATCTGGATGGAGGTGACTTGCCTAAGCAATTGTTTAACAAAGTATTCTTGAAGAAAGAAATATACCTTACTAAGCATAACAACAAGAAAGCCATCTTCAGAGACTTTGTTCTCTACTAATGTAGTTTCATCTTTCAAAACCTTACCATTGTGAATCAGCAATTGCTGTCCACATGGGTAATTATCTTTTCCTTGTACATCTTCAATATTCTTCTTGACAGCCATAACCTGAGGTGACAAAAAGCAGACCACTTCAGCTAATAAACAACAAACTGATAATTTTGGCTGATAAACAATAGAATTTCAAAATAGCACTCTAAAATTTTCCAAATACCACGAAAAGCCTGGTGAAAAATTCCTATTCTAATTATGAATTCACATTAAAGTAAATAGGCAACATGGAATCGGGATTTTATTCAGTGTAAATGTGTAATGCTTATACGAGGGAGCAAAATACCTAAAACACAGTTAGTACAGTACGAACAATTTTCAATAGAAAACAAAAACAGCATCGGCATCTGAGGACTGAGTACCACGCCCGGAACATACAAAATTCCTTGTAATAATAATAATAATAATAATAATAATAAAAAGTAATACTGGCATCCACGAAATACTAAATGAATTTATACAATGTTGGTGGGAAATAAAATGAACGTATGCGATACAAATACAAACAAAATCAATGGCGGATGAGTTGAATATAACAATTACAACCATGGTTTGAAAACAATGGAGAAAAAATTTGCATCCAAAAATTGAAAAAAAAAATATAAATCAACAAACGTACAAATATTTTACTATAACTGAGAAAGCAACGAATGATAGGGAAAAGGGAAAAGAGAGACAGAGCTTGCTGAATTGCGAAGGAGATTACTGACAGTGTCGGAGGGTAGAACCCTGATTTCGAAATGGCTCCCTTTCAAAGTCTTCACTGTGAGCTTCATGCGGCCGAATTATGGGAATGACGCCGGAAACGGCAGCGATCCGATGAAAGAACGGTAGTGGAGAAGGAAACCCTAGGCCTAGAGAGAGAAACAACTTCGTCTGTTGCCGTTACAAAGGATGAACACGTCAACCACAAACACACATGTATGTATAATGCTCTTTTTCTATTCTCTTTATTTTTCCTTTCTCCCTAAATTAACTCTCACTAAACAGCCAATTTGTTTAAACTATTTTTTTTATAAAAAAAAAAAAAAAACAAGTGTTTTGTAAAAAATATTTTTTAAGAACAAATAGATCTGTTTCTTAAGAAACACATAAAAAAAATCCTTTTTTTAGAAAAAAAAAAAGAAGAAGTAAAAACAACTTATTTTTTTATATAAGCTTAAACAAATTATACCAATATTATCATATTTATTTTACCTCTTTCTATAATAATTTCTTATGTCCAATCATAATTTTTCAAGTATTAACCATGATTAATTTAAATATTAACCTCGTTTTATACTTGTGTGTTTTTGTTTTATTTATATTTATGAGCTAATTTGTCATTGTTTAATTCAAAACAAATTCTAAATTTATACCAATAATGTTAAGGTAAAAAATTTAGAGACAAAAGGTGTAATAAGGTCTTTCTCCCACTCCAAAACTTTTGAGTTGAAAGAAGGGATAAAATAAAGTTTTGTTTTTCGGGATAAACTATTGGTACAACAAGAGGATCTTTCTTAAAGAAAAAAAAAAGAATTTGTTTGCAGGTTTGTTTAAAATCAAGTTTGGGATGGTGATTTTTTTATTTGGTATCATCATAATTATGATATTAGGTTTTCTAGTAGTATCCAAGGTATCTCCATTTCGATCAACTATGGGTTTAATATTTGGTCGGATTTTAGTTACACTTAAAGTTTATCACCCTTCCACAAGACAATAGTGTGGATCGAAACCTGGTCATGTGTTTTATTAATAAAAATTACATTTACCCAATGTTTGGATGGAGACTTATAAAATACTATGAAATTTAAAATGTAGAGAAATTCAAATGAAGGAAATTTTATTTTATTCAATTGCAAAATAACTTGTTTGGATTTTTGATTTGTATCATTTTCTTAATACTACATTTGCTTCAGTCGTTCCATTTCAAGATCGATTCATTTTCCCATTGTATTCTTCCACCTAAAAAACATCTCCCGCAACAGTGAGTTACTATTCTAGTGATTTGTAGTGTCGACAGTAATGACTGCAACATTCTCGTTGATGCGTCGAAGACCAAACATTAGCCACATTTGAAGCTTTGTAAGGATCAATAGCAATGACAATGAGGTGGCACGGCACCACCATGCCTATTTGAGTGGAATTCTAAATTCCTCATTTTAATAAAGGACTAAAATATTGGAGAATTTTGAAATTTTTGAAATACCTTGAAAAATTATATTACCTTCTTTAAATGTTTTATCCAAACACATAGTTAAGGAATTATTGATGTAAAGGAAGGATGTTGTAATGGTGAAATTGTTAGGAAAAATATTTAGTTTTTTATACGATGCGAGATAGATTTAAGGAAGTTTGGAAAACAATCAAAGGATTAAAGTGGTTGATGCGGGACATGATTTTTATATGGTTAAGTTTGTTTTAGTTCAAAATTGACAAAACATCATTTTTAGGGGTACATATTTGGCCTTGGGTTCCTAACATGGTTTCTCTGGAGGTTTGTTGGTCATCACAGTGGCAACTTTTATTGAAAGTTTGATTATGAATATGTCCAAATTGATTTGTATCAGCAAATAGTTAGGAGGATTTGGTTTCATAATCATTGGTTCAAAGTTAAGTGCAAAGGCCTCCATTTTTTGTGTAAACATCATGGATTGCATGGTCATATAGTTGGAACATGCTCGAGGTTACAAAAAGACATCATAAGGAGATGTTACCCATTTTGTAGATGAAGACAATATGAGTCAGGCCCATAAAGACGCTTTCATGCAAACCTAATGTGAATGTTATTAATAATGTAATATACAATGTAAAAGGAAGGAAATATTTGTATAGTGATTGGAATACTATTAAAAAAGGAAAGTGGGCACAAAAAGGCAAAACTATAAAACGTGTAAAAGTTAAAGTGAGCAATGATGGTGGTAAAAAATCTAAGGAAAATAAATATCATTTATTAAATGATATTGAGGCTATATGCAATCTTCTTTGAAGATAACTGTAATAAAGGGACAATTATGTGATTTCCAGAGCAAGATAAGGAGGAAAAAGATAACATTATGTAATGATTTAAAGTTAGCTCCTAAAGTGCCAATATGTATCCAGATCCAAAATCCAGTTCAAGAACCATTAACCAATACCATTTCCTAACCATTAATGTATAAGTGTGGCAAGGAGAAAGTTTAACAAGCTTCACACGTGAAAATGAATGTTGCCTTAACTACTTAAAATATTGGGGGGGTTGTTAATGTGCATGGTATTATGACAACAATGTTTATGAAAGTGGTTGCACCAAATAGGTCAAACTTTTTTAATAACCTGAAACCACCTAATTTGGATTTGAGCAAGGATGTGTAACGTGTTAGAGAGGAAATCAATACTATGTTGCAAGGAGGGGAAGTCACGAATATTGTGGATGAGATGGTAATTGAAACCCTGATGTTTCATACTTAATGATAGGCATTTTTGTCATGTCCTTTTTCTCAAGTGTTTTAGATTATTGCATTCAAATATTTTTCTAATCTATAATTTTGTACATTAATTGATTTATATCCTTGTACATAAAACAAACATAGGTTTCAAGGCATCCATTAAATAAGACCACAAGTGATATATGTGTGTAATTAAGATATAAGTTTCTATTTTAGAATGTTAATATATAAGCGTCAAATTTGTGTTAAAATATAACTCATGAAAAAAAAACTCATTAGACTTAAAAATGATAAGTTACCACTTTCATTAATGTGTGTGTTTTTATTCCATTCCATGTTATTTTTGTGAGTCAAATGAGTTACATTTATAGATATGTTGATCAAATTTCAACAACTAATCATCCAAAAATGATGTTAGTCCATAGTTGTTATATGGAGTACAACCCTACTAAAAGTTATAAATGTGAGTCAATAAACTCAACACCCAAAGCAATACTTACAAAGTCCCAAATGTGCCACCTTTAAGCCAATAATAAAAGCTCAAAATATAGGTCATCCAACTTGTCCTATGCCAAAACTGTTTGGAAGTGCCACCTTGGGCCAATAACCCTTGAATGCGAGTCAATCCCAATACTAACTTGGATAGTTGTGATTTGTAAACCAATCCTTTAGCCGACCCAAGTCGAAGTTACTAATAGATCATTTTTACCTCTTAGGCTCGACACTCAAAGTACTATAATTCATACCAACTCTAAACCGACCTAAGGCAAAGGTCAATAACTAAAGTTACCAAGAGATTATCTATGCCTTTGAGGTTCAATGGCTACAAGCCTCAAACTCACTCAGGGTAGAATGAAAAAATGATGTATTTCCTCATTATGAAACCCTCGTCTTTACCAATAGACACATCAAAATCATCTAATAAATGTCCATTAATTTTCTTTCATAACACTTTATTTCCTCCTTTATAAAACAAAGATCTTAATTACTCAATGGTTATTAAATGACCTATTTAATAGGTCTTATTCTACAAATTAATGATAACTAAAGTTACATACTAGTGTTATGCATCACAAGACATCCCATGACAAATTCACTAGGGTCGACCTATTGGGGGAGGTTTTGGTTGTATGTATGAGGTCTTATATTTGTTTATCATTGTTGTCGTTATAAACCAAAAAGATAAACAATACCTCTATGTATTGTAGAAACAACATTTTGTATATATGCATTTTTTTCCAATAAAATATCTTCCAACCAATAGTTGGAGACTAATTAATTTTTAGACTTAAAGACCATTGTCATCATTATAAACCAAAAAAAATAAACAAGATCTTCAATGTATTCTATAAATAACATTTTTGTATATGTGCATTTTTGTTTGTTTTCAATAAGAATATCTTTCAACCGATAGTTGGAGACTAATTATTTTTGAAATCTAAAGATCATTGAAATGAGTTTTGCATCTTTCAACATTTTTTTTTCATACACATGTTCATAAATTGAACTTTTAACAACATACTAGAAAAAAGTCAACTATCTATATTTGTAAAAATATATCTATTTTGTGATTATTCACGTGACAACAAAGATTGAATATGAAAATTAATATACAATAACATAAATTTAATTGTCGTCTAAAGATTTTTCTACCATCAAGTTTTTACATTTTTTTAAATTTTTATAAATATAAGTATTTTAAATATTGATATTTATATTTTTTAACTGACTTACATTTTATATTTAGAAAAATGAACTATTTTAATAGTTAAAGGGAGATGTCAATAATAATAATGCAAAATAACTAAATTGTAAAGATAAGTTATAATTTATAAAATAATAATATAAACCAAACAAACATATATAAATAGAAAAATAAAACAAATAATTTTACATAACTTTATATATCTTTATTTAAAAACATGTATTTTTCATTAAAACTTAGAAGACCATGCATTCCTTGATGCACAAGTGAGATATGTGCAAATCTAATATATTTTTAAAAAGATATATATATATATATATATATATATTAAAAAATACTTATTAAGAGAGAAAATGTTATATGTCTAGTTGATCACTTTAGTGAGGTCTCTTCTTATAACTACATTTTTTTTTCTTCACTAGCATAGTATAATGTGCCTTGCACGAATATTACATTTATATTTAAAAATTTATAATTATTTTATAGTGTTATAATTTTGTAATATATTATCAATTACTTCGCTTATTTTTTAATGAATGTGTTTGTTAGTATACCAAATTAAGTGTTATATTAAATTATCCTTGAAAACAATCATTCATTTTAAATCAATCTTTCGTTTTAAAATTTTGTATACTAAAATAATACTATTAAATAATTTTCATAATATTTTTGTAATGTTTTGACTTCTGAAAATTTGTTAAGAAGAAATTATAAAAGCATAAAATAAACTATAAAATAAAATATGATAAAAAATAAAAAAGATTACATTAGAGGAAGAAGATAAAAAACAAAGATGAAAATATATATATAAAAAAAATTGTTTACACCAAGGAGATTTCCAACCAAATAGTGTTATGTCAATACTAATTGCTGCAAAGTATAAAGATCATGGAAGTGGATATTGTCCCTTCTAACAAAGTCTTCTTCGTATTAATAATCGGAAATCAAACCCTGAAAATCAAATCAAAGGAAGAGATTTAAAGAGCATCATAACTACTTTTGATCATGATGTTCTTTAAATAGTCCCCTTGAAAAAATTAATCAATGTAGGAGTTATTCTTTTTTCTTATGCAAGAAGAGAAACATTTAAATAACATAAAACAAAACAAAAATAGAAGTACATAAATGGAAACTATGTGATTAAATATGTACAAAAAAATTCAAATAAAAAAATCAAAAAAATATAAAAACT
>PYAF01002543.1:243154-266654 GCA_007407185.1 Glycine tomentella
AAACTACACCTTAAAGTAGAGAAAGAATAAAAAAAGTCAATGCATCTGTTCCATTGAAACTAAATAAAATAAAAGAAATAAAATGTGTAAGTAATTAGCTATTTAAAAATAATAATAGATTGAAAGTGAAAAAAATGTAAGATAATATTAAAAATTAAATTTTCAATACTAAATATTAAACAAATTGTGTAAAAAAACATTCAAATAAAATTAAAAAAAGATAATAAAAACCCTTACAATAGAGAAATAATAAAGAGGTAAATACATTTGTATTTTTTATTTGTATTAATCGATCTCTTCAGTGAAACTAAATGAAGGAAATAAAAGTGTTGTAGTTAACTATTTCAAAAGAGAAAAATAATAATGTATATTTATAATTGAAACTCAAATCATTCAAGATTTTTTAAAGTTCTAAAGATCACAGGAGTATGAAATGTCAACATATCGTTGAGCCGACAAGGATGAAGAGATGAGAACGAGGAAGTGTAAAATGAAAGAGAGAATATTATGTGATTTCTGTTTAAAATCTAAATTTATATAAAAGAAGAAAGAATATAGAAGAAATCATAGCACCAAAATTTATGTAATAATTAAATTAGTATTATTGATCAATCTATAATATTTAAATCTTTATATTTATGCACTTGTGACAAAATAGCTAATGAAAATATTTATTTATTTATTTATTATGATAAAAATAATTTTAAGATTTAAAATATACCAATCTATTAATTATTGAAATTAAGATAAAAATGATATGTTATCTCATTTTCATCATTAATATAATTTTAGCATGTGTTTTACGAGATAAAATCAAGATGTTTATTTATCAAATGAAAGAAGATATTTAATTTACTTAATTGTTTGAATAGTTTTTCAATGAACATCAACATTATAGTATATTTTAATAACTTTTATGAATAGAATATATGTACAATAAAAAAGCAAATAGTAAATGAGAAGAAAAAATGGGAAGGATAGCAGAAAAGAGGTGGCGGGGAAGGAAACGAAAAGAAACACGTGAGATCATTTATTTGATGATATCTAATTTCTTTCGAATTGGATCCACAGAAGATTCAAATGAAGGAGAAGAAGAAGAACCTTCTATACGAGGAGATTGGACAGGGTGTAAGCGCTCTCTGCCTCCCCTTCAACGAGGTCGTCGCCATCAAAATCCTCGACTTCGAACGTCACAATTGCGATCTGGTATTTTCTTCATTCTTTTCAATTCAATTCAATTACTAAATATAGCTAATACTCAATGCTGGCCGCAGAACAACGTTTCTCGTGAGGCCCAGACAATGATCCTCGTGGACCACCCTAACGTCCTCAAATCACACTGCTCCTTCGTCAGCGACCCTTCATGTCCGGCGGTTCATGCCTCCACCATTTTCAATGGTGGAAGATCCTCTAGCATCACCAGTTCAAGCCATGAACCACAAACTTCTTCATCCTGTCTCGATGATCTTGTGGACAATAATTTGGGTGAAAAACCTGATATGGAAAATGGTGGAAGATCCGTGGAGGGAATGGCTACCCATTATTATCATAGAAGTGGATGTTCATCTAGCATCTTACCTGAAGTTACTCTTCCACCTATTCGATCAGAAAGGTGAGTATTACAATTATGCATCATGTTTGTTTAATTTTTTTTTCTTTTTTCTGGTAAAGTGCATTGAGTTTATTTAGGAAAACTGCAAACTGCATTTGCTTTGTTGAAAAATGTTAGCAACACACTCTTTATTATTGATTTATTGAAAATCACAAAATATTGTGGGTCCTTTCTTATGTTCAATTTGGTGTCTGTCATCGCTTTCTATGTTTATTTTATGGCTATTTTTTTTTTAACAGTATTGAGTTTTTCTATTTCTTCCCATTCTCTGGTAGAACTTTGCTTTCTCACTTGGAAGAAAACCAAGATCATAGACCATTTTTTTTGGATTATGTAATTTACATTGAGAATGAAGTACATAAATGTGTGATTTGATAAACTGCATTAACATGTCAAAGTGCTATAGGTCAATAGTATTTGGTTTCCTGCCTTGTAGCGTGGCTTTGCCACACTGCTCTCTTCATATGTAGCCATGTCCTTTTATTGTTATATTTGGTGGATGCTTGGTTTTGTTATTTGTGGGGGTGCACCTTGCCCAGGTCTATATTTCTGTATCTCACTCCTTGTTTTTAAATTTTGGCATATGTTGTGCTAAGTTTGGTTACAATTATTATTTTGGATTATAAAAAATTGCTAAATTAAGGAGATTAATCTGTGGCATGTGCTGGTTTATGTCATCAATGTATAACTTTCATGTTTTAGATATCAAATACGTACCAGTTTCTATATACAGTATTATTCAAGTTTTAGCTGTCTTGATTGAATACAAATCAAATATGACCATATATTTTCTTTCACTTCGTTTAGTTTTTTTTCCTCCATAGAAACGTAGAAAAGTTTCCTTTCCCTGCTTCCGCTTGTTGAAAGACAGTTCTTTCTGTTTTTTTACTTACCGAGCTTTGACTAATTATGGAAGGTAGGGTGTATGTTGTTTCTAATATTTTTCTTAAAGAACTTGCTTGACCAAATGATTTTGAAATCTGATATCAATACGCTAATGTTGATGATTATAAAAAAGGTAGTAAGTAATTGCAGCTACCGACTCACGAAGGATACTCTGTATCACACAAGTTAAAATTTCACGTTCTCAGGAAGCGTACAAATCCTAATTGTCTTCAGTAAGTCTTTTATTTGTATTCAGGAATCTTAGAACTGTCTGAATTTTGAAAAGAATATCCTAAGGTTCTCAAGTTGCTTCGTTTTCAAAGACCATAAAGTAGGTTTGCGCCTTTTTGTTTTAGACAACAATATTGATTTAATTTTATCATAAATCAATATTAGGAATTGTAAAAAAGGCATAAAGGTAAGAGGTGTTCGAATAACATAACTGAAAGCAAGTAATTGTACATTTATCATTAGTTGAGGGATAAGTATATATACAATAGTGTAGTACTTAACATTTCTACCCATTTAATAATTTTATATTAAATGTGATTTTTTAATCAATTTAACTATTATATCTTAACTTTCAATTACTTGGATTGTTTGTGTAAAATCTAGTGAAAATGAATAAAAATAAAAATATAATCAAATAAATTTTTATATTTCAATTAATTTTTATGTATATTAATGAAATACTAAATAATTTTATATTAATATAAAATTTCATATACATAGATTTATATTATAATAGTGAATATATCTAGTTAAAAATTGTTAAAAATGTGTAAGAGTATTTTTAACTTACATTATAATTTAATATCACTAATCCTTCTTATAGTCTTGTTTGATTATGAGAAGGAATCGATATACGAGAGATCGGTTTACACTAGTATAAGACATAACATTTTTATACTATTTATTAACTATATAGTAGTACTATAAATTGTGTTTTTTAAACTGTTAAATTATAACTAAATAGTACTAATTTGTTTGTATCAAAATCTTGTAACAATTTTTTAGTATTATGTTTTCTCTACAATGATACCATTATTTCGTTCATTTAACCCTTTGAGCATCATAATTTATCTGCCATCAGCATTAACACTTAGCAATACAAATGACAGTGAGAAACTACAAAATCTGCACCAGAACGTTTCAAGTTGCAATGCAACTTCAGTTCCACAGACAGGAGAGGACGTGCTTACTGAACTTCCTTCTAGAGTCTCAAAATCATCAGGTCATATTCATTTGTCCATTCGAATGCTTTGTTGTCAACATCAAGGGAGCACTCGCTGTTTTTTCCCCCTAGACATAACAGCTGAGTTCTTGAAGCCCGCGGGGAATACTCCTGCATTTTTGTCTAATAAATCATTCTTGTGGCAGCTAATTCTGATGACACTGATGAGAAATCAAAGGTGCCAGTTGTACAGCAGAGAGGACGTTTTAAGGTTACATCTGAGAATGTTGACCCAGAAAAGGCGAGTAATAAATTATTCTCATTCTCCTCTCTTGAAGACTGAAATACTAAGTGTAATTTTCTTTCAGGTGGCCCCTCCTCCTGTATTGCAAAAGAGCCATAGTGTGCAGGTTTGTGGTTTTGAAGTTTGTATAACTGTCCCTTTTCTTCCCTTGGTTAGGGGAGAAACCTGTTTTGGTCTAAACCATACTTTTAGTAATTCCATTGGTACATAGGTTTGAAAGATATGTTGACCATAATTACAAAATAATTTTACCATGATTACATTGCTTTTGTAATTGTAATTCTTATTGCATTGGCTTGGGCATTAATGGTGCTTGATTTGCAACTAATCTTGCCAGAAAGTGCTACTACCGTTTTCTTTAATAGAAAATGAAAGTGTAGCAATGTGTTTAGTATTGAGTTCATTTGGTTTGAAGAATGGATCTATAAAATAATATGATAGTGGTTTCAAATCATATACCTCTATCAGGCAGATATAACTCCTAATATACTGAACATCTCATGGAAATGACATGGGTTATGTAGGGTTTTAGCCAGCATAATGCTGCTTCTACACATCCAACTTTGCCATTATTACCAGCATCTGATGCCACACCATCAAATCGTTCTGGCTGCTCTGTGTTTCCTGTGTTGCACTCTGTACTGCAGACAAATATTCTTCAAAGGGTATGTTCAGCCTTATGCTCTTATGAGTTATGGTTGGTCTACTTTAGCTAATTTCCACGAGTAACTGTTTTTTTTTCCCATGACTTTTTAATAGGAGAGCATTTTAAGTTTAATGAAGCAAATTACTGCCGGCGACTCTTCAGGTTCTACCAAAGAACATTTTCTACTTAAAATATTTTGTTCAAGACATTTTTTCATTGTTTTCTTTTATATGCATACTTTTGAATTCTTTTTTTGTCAACCGGTACAGCTGATGGCACATGTAACCCAGCACAGATAGCAACAACTGAGAAATCTTTGGTATGCATTTATGCGGCTTTTTTTATTGTAATTCATTCGAATTTATTTGAGGATGTGCCATCTGAAAACCATGTACTTCTGTGGTATAAGAAATGTTAAATAATAAATTAATATTAATGCCAACTGAGTTTGGAGGTTATGAATTTAAAATTATTTAATATGAAGGACTTCTCAAAAGCTCTGAAGGGTTAGCTTCATTGCAAGAGAGATGTTTGATAAAGTTTTTAGGGTGCACTTCTTGTCCTGGATGCTGGAAAACTTTTCGTTTAAAACCTACGGTAGAATAAATGCATAAAGTATTTATTTGGAGACAATTGAAATAAAATGTTAATCAATTTAAAATGTTTTAATATTTCATTGAAAATTCAAATGTTTTAATATTTTATTAAAAAATGAAAATGTTAATAAATGAGTTTTTTTTATGCTAAAATGTTAATCAATTTTAAATGGAGTAACAAATACGGTTAAAGTTAGCAAGGAAATCCGGCTTTTCTTGGCCTTTTGCTGCAAGTATATTCTCTTGGAGTTTCTGTTTCTCATTTAGTGTCGTTGTAATTTTTTTTTTTTCCGGGCTTAGGTCTGTTGAGTAACAAAAAAAACCTAGTAAGGAAATAAATGGAATTGCAAATTCAGCATGCTATTACCTTTCTAGAGACATTTATCTTTCTCTTGTTTTTGTATTTTTAAATATTTTACAGTTACTTGAATGACTTTATATCTGATTTTCCTTGTATTACTTTAGCTTGAAGCAGCTCACGAGAGGGAAAAGGATTTAGTTCATGAGATAACAGAGTTGCAGTGGAGGTATTGTATTGTATTATAAAATATAGTTGGATTATATGGTGAAATATCGGTGTATCATAATCCTAGCGTTGTGACATGTAGGCTTATCTGTACCCAGGAGAAGCTTCAAAAATTGAAAACAGAAAACGCCCAGGTTAGTATCAAGATATATTGCACCCAATATTCTAAGAACTTACTTTGGATTATGGATTTGACATTCTAACTTGTAAATCTTAGGTGTGATTGCCTTGTGGAATGGATGCTTTCAAGTGGATGGCTTGGATAGTTGGATACTCAATTTTAAGTTCTTCACGGACACTTGGAAAATTAAAGCGCAGAAAGAAACTAGAATAACGACCATACAAAATCTATAGACTAGATATATATATGAAGCGGTATGCTACTTGTAGTTTTTTTTTTTTTTTAATAATTTAGATGATATAAACTTTACTCATAGTTTTCTCGTTAGAGCATATTCTGATATTCATTGTTGATAATTTTGTTTTTGTAAATTATTTTTAGCATTATCTCTTGGTTGTAAATTATAATGCACATGGTACTTTCTGGTCCAATATTCCTCGTCTTTAGAATTCATACAGTATTCTTTTGAGATTAAAATGCTGAGATTTCGATACTCGCTCCGGTTGGAAGATTTTTAATTGTTAAGCACTTTAAAAATAAACGACGAACGTGGAGAATTTGTTATTTGGAAACTCAATTTGATATTCCAGAAAGGCAATCAGTCGCATATTTCCATAAACAGTCCATAAACAATTCTTTACAAGGCATATCATGTGTGGTAAAGAATAATTATTTAAATTGTTTACAATTTTTTGAGTGGATTATAAAAAATCAATTATTTAAATTTAAAATCTATAAACACGTGTGGTAAAGAATGAATCATGTGTGGTAAGCTCTATGATAGCTTAAACTAAAATTAAAAAAAGTATATATATATATATATATAATGTATTGATATGTTTTTAATTTTATTATTTTGACAATGATTTATAATTATTTTATTATGATTAACGTGAATTGAAATCTAAAAGGTTGACCCGTGGTGTAAGGTTCTACTATTTTCACGTGAGTGAGAACAATTTACTTAATAAGAGAATTCATGATTTATTTCCACCTTATACAAAAAAATTTAATGTTTAATGCAATCATACACAGTAAACGGAATTAACATCTGATTTAGAACCAAAAAAATTAACGATAATTATATAAATTTATTAAAAAGTAATTGAAAAAGATAAATGTATTACAGAAAAAATTAATTTCATATAAAATAAGAATAATATGACTATATAGTCACAAATATAAATAATTTATTTCATTCTTAAAATAAATAAAAAATATAATATAAGAATTGAGATGATTCTAGAGGTATGTTTTATTTAAATGAAATGGAAACAATATGACAAAGAATGGATTAGGTTAGGTGTTGTAGGTTCTATAGTTTTAGTGTTATAAGAGTCAATAATCATATTATTTTATTAGATATTATAATTAGTCATCAAATTTTTGAAGAGTCGGTATCAATTTATGTCTAATCTAATTGCTCCACATATAGTTTCTTTAACCATATTTTTTAAATAAACAAGGATTAATCCAAATTGATCTTGTAATAGATATATGCCACTAAACAATACATGTATTTTCCAAATAATATAATTTTCATTCTAAATTATTTTACATAGACTAAGAAAAAATAACAAATAGATGAAAAAGAATAATAATTTTATAAAATTAATCTTACATCATTATTAATTCATTTCTAGATTTTGTAGTTCATTATTAATATATAATAGATATAAGTGGGAAAAATTAATGTTACATTAAAAAACTACAATGACAATTATGTTTGGACAAATTTTTTCTTATACGACGATTATAATAGGATAGAGAGTACCATTTTTTTTGTAACACAAGCTTCTATCATTTTGGCCAATTATAAGATTAATTTTTGATTCAAGATTTAATCACACTTAAAGTTCATTATTTCTTTTCAAGAATGTATTATTTGAGGATCAAACATGATTTATTTTTCATAAACTCAACACGTATTATCGATTGAGACTATATCATTTTACTTTATCAAATTTACAATTTACACTCCTTGTACGATCCAAATTTGTTCCTACCAATCTCATAAAAAAAAACCTCTCACTAATACATATATACACATATGCCTCAAAAATAATGTTTTAATATATTAATTGTATTTTTTACTAAAAATTAGTTTGATATTGTGATGGGATTGTTTTTTTAATTTAAATTTAATCTGGTAATGACTAAATTAATAACAGACTTTATTCTTATATACATTAATTTTATAAATTTAAATACTAAATATAATTAAATTATAAATTTAAAGAAAATATATGCTTAAAATTGAAAATAAAAATTTAAAGAATATTTTGCAATACGTAATTTGAATTAAATATTATTAATATAAATATATCATTATATTATATAAAGATATTCATAAATTTATATGAAGAAATCCAGTTATTCCCGACTTTATAAAATCGTTAATTTTTAATATTATATACCACCAAGCCGGGTTAACTATAAAAGAATTGATAGTTTTGGGAAGGGGCATGAGCAAATCTAATGTTTTTGGTAAAAGAAAAGAAAAGGAAATAAATAAAAGGGGAGAAATCATGAAAAGAAAAAGAATGCAGGCGTTGGAAATAAATGATCGAGTTAAATATCCATAGTCAATGTAATTTATTATATATTAATACATGGATGGATCATCTATAAATGAAGAATGAATAAAATACATCTTATCCCTTAACTCTCTCTTTATCTCTCCTATCTTGTGTTGATTGTTGATGATGCAATGTATATATATATAGGATTGGGGAAGGAGGAGGTTGGTTGTGAATTGTGAATCGTGAATCTGAAGGAAGCAAGGAATGTCGCGAGAAATGAAGTATGTGCAACAATGTGTGGGTGTCAATGGGCTTGAGAAAATCATTCTCAGAGAAGTTCGCGGCTTCTCTGCTGAGGTTTCATCATTATCGTTTCCATTTTCATTTGCGATCACATTTGCAGTTCTCAATCTTTTCTTGCATTAATATCACAATTCACTATTTAATTCATTTTTATCTTGTGATCCATAAACTATCATTCGTTTCTTGTTCCGATTTGGAATCATAACTTTCAATTGCATTGCATTGTACGCCTCATTTTTTGTGTAGGTTTATTTATACGGGGCCCAAGTTACATCATGGAAAAATGACCTTGGGGAAGAATTGCTTTTTCTCAGTAGTAAGGTTCAAGTTTCACTTGCATATATATGGATCTTTTTGGACTTTGTGCCTTTCTGAAATAATTCCTCCTTTTTATAAATGTTATTGTATAGAGCGTGGATGAAATTGATCAATAGTTTTCTGGAAAAAATAGTGCATTCATTTCTTAATGTGAAAACATAGATATGCCAACTGTAGCATAAAATTTTAATTAGTCTCAACTACATACAAAACGAAGTTATATGGCAGGATAAAGTAAGCTATAAAATGAATTACATCTTTTATATTTTTTTTATAACTCGGTATTTTAAGTAACATATATATAAATAATTGATTTGTAACTTTTTTCTTCCGGAAATTTGTTGTCTTCATCATATAGGTAGGAACCTAGGAAACACACATACGATATTAATATAATATGATATAAACATAAACATAAGAGTACAACAAATTTTAAAAATTATAGGACACAACATAACAGTGCAATATATAATACTAATATAAAATTAACATTAAAAACTATTAAAAAACCATAAATTAAAATTCATGCTTTAAAAGTGAGAATAAGATATTGTATACATAATAACAAAAAAGTTAAAATTTGTTAATTTATTATGATATTTTAATTTGTTAGTCTAAAAGTAAAAAACAAAATTGTGTTTGACACAATTATAATATATTGTGTAATCAAGGAATAAACATAAAAAGATTTACTTCAATGGGTCTTGAGTAATCATAGAAGTGAATCTAATACACACCTTAACTCAAAATAATGTTCAAAATTATGAATCTTATCTTCATTTATATAATGTTTCACTTTTTCTTTCATACATGATGTGAAACTTCAATCCCACACACTTGTATTTTAACATAACACATCAATTAAAAGTATTTGTGCTTCTTTAGTAGAGATCAATAGAAAAACAAATGTAAAATAAATAGACATGGCAGAGAAAATGAAAGAAGGAAACTAACAAGTTATTAAGTTTGTAACAAGAGTGTTCACAATCACTAATTGTACCAGTCAATTGAATTTTATTCCTTTCAAATATGTTTTTAAAACTATTTGTTATGTACGAACTAACTCAACTGGTCCCTAAATCTTGCATAGATCCTTCCCCTATTTGATTCTTTCAGATTCATATTTCCTCTTTTATATGAACTGTTGCAGGCTAGTTTTAAGCCTCCAAAATCCATACGTGGAGGTATTCCAATATGCTTTCCTCAAGTATGTGTGTATCTTTTTGGGTTTCTATATATGCTTTTATTTCATCTAGTTAATTTCTTTCTTTAAGTACTTCTTATTTATATGCAGTTTTCAAATCATGGATCTCTTGAGCATCATGGATTTGCAAGGAACAAGTTTTGGACCTTAGATCCTAATCCCCCACCATTTCCAACAAATAGCACAAACAAAGCTTTCATTGATTTGATTCTTAAGCACTCTGAAGATGATAAAAAAAATTGGCTTCAGAGGTATATAAGTTAGCTTATATAATTATTAGTGTAATTATAAAAAATGAGTTTAATATTCTCACACCCTTTTAGTCCTTTTTTTTATCAATTTTTTGTTTAATAATTTGGATTAAAATTTTATAATGATCGCTTAATAGATACGAGTTTCGTTTGAGGATAGCTTTGGGACCTGCGGGAGATCTGATGTTGACATCTCGCATTCGAAACACAAATACAGATGGAAAATCCTTTACCTTCACATTTGCCTATAATACATACTTCTATGTTACTGACATCAGGTTTTATATCACCGTCAGATACTTAGTGATATATGCATCCATTAATATCTTTATTTTTCCATCCAGTCATTCTAAATATATGTTTACAATCTAAATGATAAGAATATTCTAAATCAACTTTTGATCAAGTATGATAATATTCTTGTTTCATTCTCTTTTTTAAAATATTTTTGCTCATGGCATGTTAAAGTATATATTTTGACTCCTTTTAAACAAGAGCTATACTTTAGATTGGAAAATAAAATACACTTATAATCATTAATTGAAAAATCAACTTCAGTAAAAAAATAACTAAAAAAATCAATAATTGAAATTGTGATAAAAGTAAAAAAAACAAAGTAAGTTTTTAAAGTCAATTACAATCTCAACCACTGATTATCAAATCAACATTAGACAAGTCAAAACTTTGTTATCACATCTTATTGTAGCATAATAATTGAATGTATCTTGGATGAATCTTTTTCTTAATACTAGATACTTAATCAGCTTAAGGTTAAAAAGTTCATAAACAACATAAGTTATTCTACTATGAAACAATTTGTTTTTATTATTTACTAAATTAATTTCAGATACTTTCATATCTAAGTATTATTATTTGCATTTGGTCATGGTCTTGTTTAACATCATATCAAAATTACATTGCTTTGGGATTTATTATTTGTGTTGTTTGCAAGCTAATTAACACAAATCTTATGTCCAGTGAAGTGCGAATTGAAGGATTAGAGACATTAGATTATCTGGACAACTTGAAGAATAAAGAACGATTTACTGAACAAGGGGATGCTATAACATTTGAGTCTGAAGTTAATATTTACTACAAGTGTAATCGTTTCTTGTGTTGTTTATATTTTATTGGTTCAACTATATAACAATTTTGTTGTTTTTTTTATGTTAAAGGTGGACAAAGTATACTTAAGCACCCCCACGAAAATTGCTATCATAGACCATGAAAGGAAGAGAACTTTTGTACTGCGAAAAGATGGACTTCCAGATGCCGGTGAGTTTACTAATATTAATATTCCTCCCTATATACATAAGTATCATGAAGAAATGTGATATTAGATGATGGAAACTTAGAATAGAATGGTAAAAAACACGAATGATGAAGTATTTGCACAACTTCTTCTTTTTTCTGGCTACACATGGCTTGAATATGTATATTTGGCAAGCATCTGCCATATGCATGCATTGTCCCATGGTAGATATACATGTTTGATTCAATTTATATTAAAGAAATTACTATTTGTCTTTGCCAACTCCCTAAGCGATCTTTTTAAGAATAAACGATTATTTTTCCGAAAACAAGCTTCGCGAGCCAAGTTATGTCAAACATGAGCTAAAATGATTGAACCTTTTAATAAAGTAGTTTTTATTGAAATTACACAGTTAACGTGATTATAATGAATAAAGCCTTTATGTTTGGTTTGAGGGAAGTAGAAATGAAAGGATGGATTTCTTAATTTTTTTCTTATTTGGTTCAAAACTTTGGAGAAGAAATGGAAATGAAAAGGCTTAAATCCTTCTCATCCCATTTTGGTATTTCTTACAGTATTGGAGAATTTAGAGGGTATGAAAGTTGATTTGTAGTTTTTGAACTAAACAAATTGAATTGTTACGAATTTTATTTTATTATTCATCTCTTAGGTTTATTATTTACTATAAAGGTGTTCTAGTGTATCATTCATACTTCCCCTCCCTTCCGTTTATAAATCAAACAAGGTAACTTTAATCTTCGATTCCTTCCATTAAAAACTCTCTTTTATTTATCTTCTTTAAGCTAGACTCGTTAAAAATTATTTTCATGAAATTAGATGTTTGTCTTGTTTATAATATGTTGAAAAAAAATTTAATATATGTTTATCCAAAATATAGTTGTGAAAACTTAGCACAAGAAAATTGATTTAGTCTATTATTTTGTTGTATGATGTTAAAATCAAGTTTGTCAAAATGTTTAATATTAATGTTTTTTTTTTGTAGTGGTATGGAATCCATGGGACAAAAAAGCAAAATCCATATCTGATTTAGGGGATAATGAATACAAACATATGCTTTGTGTTCAAGCTGCTTGTGTAGAAAATCCAATTACTCTTAAACCAGGTGAAGAGTGGAAAGGAAGGCAAGAAATATCTCCAGTTCCTTCAAGTTATTGTAGTGGTCAACTTGACCCGCGGAAAGTGCTTTTTAGTTATTAGGATAATGATTCCAATGCATCTTTGTAAAGGCACTTCACTAAATCTTGATGGATTACAAAAGTTATTTATATCATATTATAAACTTTATGAGATTATGTGTGGTGCAAATTTTATTCCATATGAAGAGATTTTATTAGAAACTATAAAGTTATATGATGGTGTAAGATACAAATAGGTTGATGATACCCTTTGTATAAAAAAGGAATACAATATAATGTCTCCTTATTTTCTTAGTGATAATTGGTTACCAATCTCATATTAATTTCATGCATGTGTTACACGTTGTACTTGTTAATTTAAAATTGTATTAATGGGATTACTTTGATGAGTTATTCTTTAAACTTATTACTTATTCCTATTAGTTATATCCTGACAACTTTAAGTACCCTCACATATTGTTTGGTCATTTTTCTTCTTTTATGGAATGAAATAACCAAATTGTTTGTCAATAAATTCATAATATTAAAAGGAAGAAAATTATCCATGTATAATTATAATTTGCTTCCTTGATCCACTTTTAAATGAATTGAGTTTAATATAGTTAATAAGCTTATTTATTGTAGAAAGTTTTGTTGTATTAATGGTGTTATCAATGAATTATTGACAAGATTCTTCTTTAAATTTAAGGGCAAATTCACAATAAGTAACTTGAAAAAATGTGTGTATTAAAAATGTGAGACGCAAACCATTATTTATAATAGAATCGTATCTTTTGGGTGTGTATTAAAAATGTGCAAAACAATAAGTAAGTTGAAAAAAAAGGTTTGCTGACCAAATCACAACTTCATTGCTTTCTTGATAGCTTTGTGAATATTGAATCTTAAAAAAATCTCGCATCAAGTCTCAAGTCTTGTTGAAAGGTCTCAAGTCTCTACCATATAAAATCTTTACTACATAATTTGAGGACATCTTAAACTATGAGTTACTCCATTCTTGTTGAGAGGTCTCAAGTCTCTACCATATAAATAGTATTTTTTAGCCATCCAACAATTTGGATTGTACACCCTAAATATGAATATACATAATACAAATCTTGAAGGAATAATAAGATGAATATACATAACATACTTTTTCTCCTTCCTTGTACGTTACTAGTCAAGTCCTCTAACAAAATAACATGTTGGATTTTCAACTAAGCTAGATCAATTGACTAAATAAACTAAGTGCTAATATATTTTTATGCCTTACTTGACACAATTCTCTGACTCTAATTTCATTTATTCCAAGTGTCAACACAAAAGATCTAAATTGAGAGACATTTTGAATGTTAGGAATTAGTTGAAAGGAAAATGAGGATCTAATTTATATTTTTTATAATTAGTAAAATGAACATTTCAAGCTACATAACAAAAACATCTCTCATACCAACTGGTTGTTGCACTTGAAACAATCAATTAGCATATGAGCTAAACTAAAAGATTTGTTGTTTACTATTATTGTGTAAGAGCATAATACTTATTACCTTCTTATATGTATTTCTCATTGTGGTAGGAGAATGTGTCCATATCAATCTAAACCCATGTAACATTACACATACCCTTGTATTTGGTATCTCCTTTTGATCATGGGGATCATAAAACTTTTATTGTACCTAAACATTAGCACTCCTAGTGTTGGGTTTGGTATCTTGTTTCTTCAATAATATCTCTGTCCTTAAAAAAAGTAGCTAAACAAAAACTTTCAACTTTTTTTGAAAAGTCTCATGCCATAGAAGAGAACCATGACTTTTAGAAAATAGGAGATTTTATTGTATGTGATATTTGATTTTTCTATTATTATTTTGGTCTGAAATTGTGTGTAGGGGAATTATGTATAAAAGATTGAATAAAAAATTGTTCAACCCATTTTCTAATTTTAGTTTATTTGGTTGAGGACAAAAAAAAAATTGTAGTAATGATAGTTCCTTGGATTATCTAATTTTTTTCTATTATTTTTAAGAGATTTAAGTCTTTTATTTTAATTTTTAACCCTTTTTGTTTCCAAAAAATATGAATTTAAGAATATTAGACTAAAATACATTTTTTATTTTATTTTTAAATTTAACTAATTTATTTATTTATTTTCTTATATTTTGATGTTTTGAATTTTAGGTCATAAAGAAGGAAAACTAAAGCTCTAATAGACCAGAAAAAAGACAAAAAAGGTAGCCTCAAACCCAAGAATGAAGCCTTCAAGAGTATTGGGCCTTCTCTTTCTATGATTAGATATCCGACTCATATATAAAAAGGTGCAACAAACGATTAGAAATCTTTCTTTTTTCTCTAATTTTGCAGTTACCACGATAGGTTTTCTCTCTCTAGGAGCTTTATAGGCACCAGAAACACGATTAAGGTGGAAAATCTCGTATCTTTTAGCATTTATAATGTTTTCTCTTCTTTGTTAGGATTTTTTTAATGTCTAGTTAAACCCCTTTTTTTGTAAGGGTTAAGTAAATTTCTATGTAACCTATGAACTCTAATTTGGTATTTCAAATGAAAATTTGATTTTCTTCCATTGTTTTTGTTATCTTTTTATTTAATATATTAAGAGTTTATCACCCTTAGGGGGATTTTCAATATATTGAATGGAAATTTACTTTATAGATTTACAATGACATACAAACCTAGTAATCCTATCAGATAATACAAATTTGTTTCTATCTTTTTTCACATGGTGATATTACCTTTATTTACTTTGAACATATTTCTCACCAATTCGAACAAAAAGTAAATTAAAAAGAATACAATATATGCAAATGAACTACCCCTTTGAAAATCTTAACAATATTAATTTAAAGATCTCGTGCACTCCACCCATTTTCGTACAAAGATAGCAATGCATCTCTAATAACATGTCTCTAGTGCATGATGATCACGTACAAGTGGTGTTTTACAAAACAATACAAAACCCGAGTATTCTTCATTGATGTCATCCCCCAGTCACCCTCTGGCAAAAATATTATGAAAGGATCTAAGGGCAAGGCTTGCTACATGCATTCCAAATTAAATAATCCATTTTTGTTGTATGTATGTGTGTGTGTGTATATATATATATATATATATATATATATATATATATATATATACATATATATTAAAATAGATGCCCGCTTAAGCTCTACAGATCAAAAGGGTAGGTGAGGCCCGAGGCTTGAACACAATAGATATATCCACGTTGATCCATGTATAAGTAAAACGTGATGTTCTTTCCTTTTAGAACTATCTAATGTACGATTGGATATAATCATGGATTTTTGTTTTCCCCATTACATACAAATGTATGTTGTATCATTACGTTTTGTTGTATTACAGTATTACCCCTTCTACACTAAGAACTTAATGACCACTATGCTGAAGCGAGTTTCATAATTTTATTTATCAAATAATGAAATTAAACATATTAGAATTGCTAATTATTATCCAACAAATGCATGTTTTCTGTTATTATGTTAAGTTGACTTGGGAAACTTAATACAATTATTTTTCATATGGTAAACACCTTTATGGGTACTCTAACAAGTATTTTCTACACATAACCAATCTATTCATAAGATACTCAATTTATGAATTCTTCAAGCAGTTTCCTTGGATCTATTGTGTTTGTTTTCACTTTATGGATAGATTCACTACATCCCAACAACAATATTTATAACCATAAAATATCATTTTATAAAAAATATTATCATAATCTAACAAGTTCAAGAGGTTAAGATTTTGAAGAAGAAAAAATGTTTTTTCTTACAAAACATGTTTTAATTTATGAGATTTTAGTACGAAAACTAATGAAGCAGGAGAAGACAGACACCCGTCTCACGTGAGAAAATCATTTTTATATATATATATCTATACTAAATACAAATTAAGACAAATTATTTATATATAATTAAGAGAATTTTAAGTTATCGATACACACAAGCACATGTACATTCACTACATTACCACCCGCCCCTACCTCATTAAGAAATAGATAAGTTATCCAAATCTAATTATTAGAATATCTAGCAAGTACAAATTCAAACAAAAATTAAAGACTAAAACGCATATTAATTAATTATAGTACAGAAAACCATAAACACAATTAGGCCTTTTTATTTAAAGTTTACCATAACATGATGTAGTGTGTGGACGCACTAATAGCAAAACCTGGCCTAATATATACAATTAAGTATTATTTCAGTTTTATATCCTCCCAAACAATACCAATGTGGTTCTAGATATTTCATGCTGGTTGCAAAGCAAGGAAAAACAAATCCCAATAGAACAAGCGAGAGCTTTCTTTACACTTTAGATGTATGTTTCTCCTTCCATAGGGAAAGGTTTTTCTTTTTATTCCTTCCTCACCCCCTCTTCTCCTTCAATCACAACCTCTACTTCCACTCCCTCTCATTCTCTTCTAGCCACCAGATATGATCTATTCCTTCTTTTTTTCTATTTTTCTAATTTCATTGTTTACCTTTCATGCCTCCCTATTTGTCTCTGCCCCTTCTGGTACATTTGTTGTCCAAGGTAACTTGTTAGAGCTTCTTTGGCAAACGTACCCTTATTACTAGAGGTACATTGGATCATCTTTATTGGAGTTGCTGCTAGACACATGTCAATTTGAAAGGAATAACAAAGAATAAGAAAAGTGAAGAAACATCCATGGCTATACTAAGGTTCCTCTGTAACAGAATGGTCCATATTTTAGTGTTTCTTGTTTCATGATCACTAATTTGTTAGTCTTGGACGTGTTAGTTTTGAGTGTGTATGTTTGCATAATTGCATTTGATGTTGTTTATATGTTGTGTCCTATTGTAATGCTCTTCTCTAGCATCCTATTTGTGTAAGTGTTGTTGAGCATTTTCATTGAAATGTATTTTTTTTAGGGAAAAGATAGTTATGTCATTTCATTAATCAAATATGAAACAATACAAGAAGGGATATAATCAAAGTTATGAAAACTAGCATAAAATCTTGAAGCCCTTGCTAGATTATGAACTACAAGATCGACTTGCCTCTTTAAAAAACTCACACTAGAGTTTGAGATAAGCGAGAAATATGCTCTACATCTATTCATAATGAGATGGAAATCTGAAGTTCCTTTCGAGGAGTGAATAAAAGAGTCAACAACATGTTTGCAATGAAGCTCAAAGATGACATTGTGAATGTTGAGTTGACGAATCCAGATGATAGGCTTGGAAAGAGCCCATGCTTCGGCTTCCTTAGGAGATGGAGTACCAGTTGCAGAAATCGTTTTTTCGTTGATGAAGCTTCCATGCGAGTCCCTCAAACAAAGACCATCTCCAAAGGAGTTTGTTTCCTGAAAAATGGTAGCATCAAGATTGCATTTCAGGAAATTTTGTTCTGGAGGATTCCATGCTATGTTTTGGCTCGTGTTAGAGTGAATCTGAGGTGATGCTCTTGCTTTAGCTTGAGACCATTGAGAGAGATGTTGTAGTGCCAAAGAACGAGCGCTTGCTGGAGGGATTACGGTTAATTTTATGAGATTTTAACACGAAGACAATGTAGCAAGTCAAGAGACAGACACAATGCTAACTCCTTGTCACATGCTTCATGTGATGAAAATAATTTTATTATATTTGTACTAAATTAAATTAAGACAACTTATTTATATGTAATTAAGGACATTTAAAATTATCAACACCTATAAGCACAAGTATGTTCTTATATTTCTGCATGCCACTGCCCTATTAATAAACAAATAGACCAAAAATCCATGTATTTTATTCGTTAAGTTATCCAAATTTAATATTATACTATTAGGCATGTACATATTCAAACAAAAAACATTATTAAGGACTAAAATTACACATTAATTGAAATAAAAAAATCATAAATTCAGTTTAGTTTTATAATTTGAAGTTTACCATAATATGATCTAGCATGAGGGCACTAATAGCAAAACTTAGCCTAATATATATAAGGTTTAATAGTATTTTTTTTCGTCTCTCAAGTATCGCTATTGTGTGAATTTAGTTCCCCCAAATATAAATTTGTCAATTAGGTTTATCAAGTATCACAAATGTGCAATTTTAATCACTTAGATTTCAATTGTGCTAATTAAGTTTTCAAGTATCATTATTGACAATTTTAATTTCTTTCAAATTTCATAATTGTGTGATTGAAACTAATCTTTTAGAGACAAAAATGCACAATTGTTATACATGGATGACTAAAGTTATACAATTATGATACCTAGGACACCTAATTGTTGCAATTGAAATTCAATGAACTAAAATTGCACAAATGTGATACTTAAGAGAACAAAAACACCTATATACAATTACTATTAGTTTTATTACTTCACATTCAATAACAATGATTCAAGATGTTTTTGAAGGTAATGAGGGAGACAAAAACCCTTAAAAGGTATGGAAAATCATATCCCAAAAAGCAAACAGTGACACCCCTCAATGGGGGCTTTCTTTCCACTTCAGGTAAATTTGTTCTTTTTGCTCAGTCCTCACTACCACCCCTTCTCCTCTGGTCCCAACCTCTACTCCCAACTTCCTCTCCTTCTCTCTTGGTCACCACATACATATCCTCTTTCTAATTTTCTACCTTTGTTTTTCCTCTGGCATCTTTCTATTTGTCTTTACCCGTTTCCACTACATTTCTCCTATCCAAGGAAACCTGTTAGAGCCTCTTCAACAACTGCACCGTAACTACTAGAGGCACATTGGGTCATCTTTACTGGAATTCCGTGAGGCACATGCCGATCCAAAAGGAATAACAAAGAAAAGAAAAAGTGAAGAAAAGTCCACGTCCTTCACCAAGGTTCCTCTATAACAAGATGATCCATATTTTAGTGTTTGTAGTTCCAGAATTACTAATTTTTAAGTTTTGAACATGCTTGTCTAGATTTGATGTTGTTTATATGTTGTGCACTATTGTAATGCTCTTCTTTAACATCTTGCTAATGCAAGCGTGATAAACATTTTTAAATAATGATATGTTGAAAAACGTATGCACTTTTTTACCTTTATTTAGTTGGTGAAATGGTGAACGCCCTTGCGGCTCTCTAATAGACTAACAGCACTCGTCATTATTCTCATAGTCAACTGTGTTGCACTTTTGTCCACTTTAAGCTCAGCACATCGACTTCTTTCTTTGAATGAAAATCTCAAACCTCGTGCCTTTGCAAAGGATGTTGCTCCTAATAATCAACTCTCTTGACCTATGGTAATTATTTGAATATAGATCTCAGTTCCAAATCAGAATATTAGTAGTATTTGTTAATGCAATACCTTTTCTTTTTAGGATTGGAATTGTCATGACTTTTGAAATTGACTTTTAATTTTTCAGTTAACCAACTTCACCATTAAATTTAGCTACATTCTCAAACTTTTGGTAGAGGAGAATTTTACAATAAGTTGAGACAGGTTTGACCTTTTAAGACAAGAAGCACAAAGCTGAAACTCGCACTTAGAATAACTCAGTAGCGTATTGGAGGGATTCGAGATTCTTGCAATAGCTGAATCGAAATCAGCCAGCGCATGATCAAAACAATTTTCGGTATACATATGTCACTCCCCTTTACAGTTCTAACTTTTAACCTGTGGTAATGATGGCATTTCAACACAAGCCAAGCCATTTTCCCACCCACCCACCGGCAAGTACCCACAAATGGTACCTCCATTTTGAGTAATTCCCGGATTTGGAATACTGTAATGTTTTCATGTAGAATTAAAGTAGCCATAACTGACTGCGATAAAACCAAACATAATGGAAGAAGAAAGAGGTGCACAACCAAGTCCGTAATAAGGAATTTCGCATAACTAGAATGGAGAAATTATGATTTAAATCAACGAGTTTTTCCTCCTTTTTAAAAAGAACATAGCCACGATACACCAACAGAATAAGCCCACGTCCGAGCATTTAAAAGGGCAAAATTGAAATGCACTTGGTGTTGTTGGAAACCTATGTATGTAGATATTTTAAAACAAATAAGAAAGAAATGAATAATTGAATTGAGAGAATATGAGCTAGGTGAAATTGAGAAACGTAACGACAACAATGGATGCTCAAATTTTTTAACCTGGATAACAACGTGAGAGTTGAGAAGTCTGAATTACTCAACCAAATAGCATGAGACCGACACAGATACAAAAGGAACCTAACCAAAAGTGTCACAAGACAACAAGATTATGTGGCATTGTATGCAGTAAGGTGACAGGCACAGGTAAACAACCGTAAATTCCAGCTTCCAGCTTTCTGCCAAAACACCAACGAATAGAGCTGCTTATTAATTTGTAAAAAGATTGGAAATGCGTACAACAGCATCCAAATCCAGGAAGGAAGGAAGGTAGGTGAACCAAAAAGGGGAAGGCAGAACAGAAATATTCCCGAGTCCACAAAAGCACGCACATTACCTAGTTGAAGAGAAGAGGCAGACATTCATAGGTGACTAGTATCTAACAATCTAAACAAAAAGGTCTAGGTTAAATCAAGAAAGAAGAGGCACCTGCAGGTTGTTCGGTACTTAAGTTATCATTCATTCGGTTCCCAAAAACTAACTAATCACTACTGGGTAATTGGCATAACATAAAAATAACATACACACTGACTGAGGCGAAGGGGGCTTAAAAAAAGATGATAATAGAATAAGAAAAGCATGGCAAAAACAAAGAGGGCATGTTATGGTAAGAAGAAAAGACTGTAATGTATGGCAGAAAATCCAATATTATAGAGACTCGATTATGTATGGAAAATGAAAAGAAAGAAGCACATAGGGCTAGCTAGGCATGTAGCACGTTCGTCGGTTCGTCCGTCCGTCGATGGATGGATGGAAAATACTAGGAAGGAAGAGGCCTTGGCGGAGGAGGGAGTAGCTGATGGAGGTTTGGAGGAGTCTGATTGTGGTTGGGGAGCGCTGGAGCAATGAAGGGGTGTTCGAGGAGCCTGGAAGCAGACCAGCGGCGAGAGGGATCGCGCTGCAAACAGCGAAGGATGAAATCCTTGAAGTGAGGAGAAGCAGAAGGAGGAGCCTCAGGAGGCTGAGACATACAAATGGCGCACATGAGACTGGCCCAATCGCCCTGCCTCCCGACCGCGAATGGGAACCTTCCCATGTAGAACTCCAATATGCTCACCCCAAAGCTCCATATGTCACCCGCGTACGCGTCGTATTGCCCGTCGTTTATGTCCGTGTTGATCCTCTCCGGACTCATGTAGGCGATCGTCCCCACCGATGAATTGCACGGATCCATAGTCTGATTCAGAATCCGACCCACTCCGAAGTCAGCTATCTTCACCTGTTTCCGCGAGTTTATTAGCAGATTCGAGGGCTTGATGTCCCTGTGCACGATGTGTCGCCGATGTAGGTACGCCAGCCCCCGCAGAATTTGTCGAGACAGATCTGCCAGCTGCTGCTCCTGGGGGATGTGTTTCCCTTCCAGTGATCCACCGTCCATATACTCCAACAGCACCTGGATTTCGCTGTTCTGATCGTACATCTCGTGGCACTTCACCACGTTCGGATCGTTCACGTCACGGAGGATCTGGATTTCTCGGTGGATCTGCCGTCGCACCGACTCCTCGTGGTGACCATATATCACCTTTAAAGCGTACACGCGTCCGCTGATGCGGTGGACCACCTTGTACACCGTCCCTCCGCTTCCGCTCCCGATGCGGTTCAGCCTCTCCAGCTCTGAGAACGGGATCACCTGCTGTGCCGCCGCAGCAGCAGCCGTGGATGGGGGCAGAGGAAGCGGCACCGCCAAGTTGGTGTCTCGCTGCGGCAGCGGCAGCGTCAGGTCCTTGCGGCGGCGCTGGGGACGCTGGTCCTTGTTGTTGGTGGTGGGGGGGGCAGGGTTGGCCCCGGAAGCGGAAGGCGGTGGCAGTTGCATCGGCCTCATCTCATGTCTCGAATGAAGTCTCTCTCTCCAGTTAAATATAAAAAATAATATTAATCAGACAAGGAAAGAGCAGGAAGTTCATATAATCTCCATGATGGAAGTGGAAAGAAGAGGGGAGATGAAAAGAGGGAATCGAGATTTAAAAGGCATGGAGTCCACGCGCCTCCAGGGCCCGTGGGGAACGTGGACCAATTCCCCCATCCACAACACGCAAGAACTAGAAATCTAGCTACGCTCTACGCACGTGTCAACTTCAAATCCTCTATATATGGTCTTCCTCTGCCCCAATTCTAAATCCTTTTTTTTTCTTTTTCTCTTCTGATAATTCGGTGGGCATTTTTGTTCCAACGCATTTATTACTTTCTATTTTCCATGCAACATTTCTTATGCTACGACCAACACTATAAAAAGGGACAAATTACTTCTTTATGTTTATCTATTTTTTTTTATTAATTCAGTTGATTAAACATAATGTATAATGTATGAATTATATTAATATATTTATATTTTATTTTTACAAATAAAAAAAAATCAATTCTTCTTAGTCGATCTCTTCAATTATTAGTTAATTTTGATTTCTTTGAATTTCTTAACTATTTAAAATAAATGCATAATCTTTTACCTTTTTTTTTACGATGTTTAATTTTTACTTCAAAAATTATGTCTAAAGTAAAGCATTATCTTCTAATTTAGAAATATGATATACATACAATAATTTATATAATATTTTTAC
>PYAF01002543.1:266754-301145 GCA_007407185.1 Glycine tomentella
CGTTATAGTTTTTTAATGTATTTACTAAATATAAGACATAGCAAACATTAATAATATTATCAAATATCATATTTATTAATTATTTTTATTTCAAAATTTAATAAATATATAATATATGTTCATTAAATACATGAATTTTCTTTTATTAATATATATATATATATAAGTCCTTCAATTTCTAATATAATTAATTTTTCTATACTAATAATAAAGAAAATACTTACATTTAACACAATTTATTAGAAAATTGGATCACTTCTTGAATTATTATCATTCCCTTTTAAACTACAATAACTACCCCCGTTACTCTTATAATGTCAATTTTTTCTTTTATATCACCTCTAATTTTATTTAACTATTGATCTTTTTTTTTTTTGTTTAGAAGTTTAAATTTCTTCAAGTGATATATAAATAGATTATTACTTTTTACCAAATTTTTATAGCAATGATTGATCCATATTTAATATATGTAGGCATGGCAACAAAGTGGGGTGGGGGTGGCTTTAGTCTTTCCACCTTTCGCCCCCGATTTCCCAAGTCCTTTCCTCCCTTCTCCCTAATCCTTGTCGAGGTTCAAAAATTAGACTCATCTCCGCTCTTGCTTGGGGATTGGGTTTTGGTGTCTTTGATCCTATTTTGTTTTTTTTATTCATAAAAAATGAAGAAAATAAGACAATTTTTTTGTAATTGGATTGCATCTAATGCTAAATTGAATTTTTAAATAAAAATTGTTTGATCTCATTTATTTTTGGATAGTTTAAAGAAATAGTGATCATGACACTTTGTTTATCAAAGTTGAAATTTCAAGTGCTTAGTAGCAGATTAAATAAAATTACTTGCTCTAAATTAATTGTTGGAGTTCAACATGAAATTATGTAAAAATTATACATAATTATAAGAAAAGCAAAAATTTCATGCATAAACACAAACATTAATTCATTAAAATTGTAAGGTTATGATAATAATTTTAAATATTTATTATATTAGAATAACAATGGGATGAGGACGGGGATGAGGACCAACATACCTGATCTTATCCCCAAACCTGACCCGACCCTAGTTAACTAGATTTTTTCCATCAAAATCGAGACGAGTCCAAATTGATCCCCACAAAAACAATTACGACTAAATATATGTCAATGTTTAACTTATCTAAAAATTACACCATCATCGCCAAGTGATTTTTTAAAATTCTCACATGACTTCATTACTTTTATCTCGACATTTCATGATATGATTTAATGTTTTTTTTTAACATAAAAAAATCCTCTCTTTAGATATGTCATATGTGTGTGCATATAGGTGCTTTGTGTGTACTTACAGTAATGGATAAAAAAAAATTATGAGAGAAACACACATGTACAAAATTGTGACACATGTATAAATTTAATGTTAACACTATAATATATTATTATTAAGAATGCAAACATTCATCATATTTACTCTCCACAAGTTTCATATTTTGATGAAAACATTGAATTATTAAATTTTTATGCTCAATACTATCAAAATCTTCTCTCGATCTATTATATGTAACCAAAATAATTCGATCATTTATCTCTCATACAGTTTTGTATGAGATTCTTGACGATATTCATAACAAAAAAGTTATTTCAGGAAAATATATTGAACAACAAAAGTGAAGCATTAGCCATGCAAGTTTGCAATTATCTTTTCTTAGTATGTTTTAACTATTGATGTTTTATGTCGTCTAATTATTGTTTTCATTGGTATATATTTCAAGGTATGTCCAACACAAAATATAAATTAAATATTAAATATCATGCAACAATTAATTCGTTACATAAAAAATATTTTTTTACAATACTTACAATTGACGCAATTGTTAAAAGATTTTTTTTTTCAAAATTAAGTTGTTTGAATTTTATTTTAGGATCAACATTAATCTTTCGAGATAGAATGAATATGATCATTAGATTGACAGTGAAAAATGTTAGAATATTTATTCATAAATTTTGTATAAATAATTTTGTAGCTCATAAAGTTTAATTAGAATATTAATATAAAATTTGAGAATATATATACCTTAAAACTCTCTAAATATTTTGTCTTAGACTCTAATTTTCGAAACACAGTCCTACGTGAATGACTAATATATAAGACCAAAACTAAAATAAAAATAAATAAAAACTTAAATAATTTAACAAACTAAATCATGCCATTTTTAATGAATACCAATGTAATGAATTTTTCACTCAATAAATACGATATATCAGAGAAAAATTTAAAGGTAATTTTGTCAAATGTTGAGGCAATTATTTGAAAGAATGAAAGGTGACGGTGAGTAAAAGTAATAATATACATGTTTTTTTTTTCTAACAAATGATATTAATATAATATGAAATAGTTCAGAAAAAGAGTGATTAATATTTTTCTGTAAGTATATATATAAGATAAATATTATTTTTTTAATACGATTTATTTTATACCTACATATTAATAAAGAATTAATTCCTAGACCACTTGAATTTAATATAATAATGAGAAAGTGTACAATTTTAGTGGGGACAATTGCGCCCATTTCGTAATTGTAGATCCGTCGTCCCTGTGTAGTCAAGATAATTTTGTGTAATCGTTTGGGTTTAATAAAAAAGTGATATAAATTGAACTTAATTAGACTAGTATGTAAGACTATATTCATCTTTCCATTTTTCACAAACAATTACTGGTATATTGCATATATAGTCAACTCAGAATGGCAGTGTGGCGGAAACCAAGGAAGATTGTAGGGAAAGCAAAAAACGTTTTTCAATACCATACGGCTGAAATACTAGATGTGCATCTTTAATTTCCTTTAGTCGTAAATCGTAATGCTGAATTTTTCATACCCTAATTGCTGAAAGGGTAGACTTTATTGTTTTCCTTTCAAAATAAAGTATTTGTTTTGGTTTGACGTTGAAATTTATACTTGCTTAAAAGTCAACTAAGCCAATGGCCATTGAACCATTATGTGTTTGTCCGTAAGCTGAATGATGCTTTCATCCCTAACTTTATTTCCTGTTACCTTCGGGGTCTAAGAAGCACAAGTCCTACCCTATTCTATAAAATTGAATCTTCAACCTTATATTTCGTCTAATTATTAATGTTATACGGTGGAGACACATAACATTTTTATTATTATTTTTACTTGGCAAAAATGCATAATTGTACTTTTTTTTTGTTATTATAATTTAACCTATCTATATACGATTTTATTTTTACTTTTAGTTGTTTAATTATATTTAACTCTCATGATTATTAATTATTTTTAAAGACTTAAATATGTTCTTAATTCTTACAAAAATGAGTAAGTTTTATTTTGGTCATTGTAAAAAAATTTATTTAGTTCCTACAAAATAATTAATGTATTTAAGAGATCAAATATAATACTCACTCGTCAATGAGAACCAAAAATATATTTAAGTCTATTCTTGAATATATATTTTAGCTCATATATTTTTTTGAAAAATGTTATGTCAAAGATGCTTAACACCTGTCTTTGTAAAATAAATTTTTGATAATTTAAAATAAATTATCTAAATACATTTTCCTAAAAAATATAAAAATATTACAAAATACTTTAAAATAATTAGTGTTAAGCTAAAAAAAAGTTCACAAAATGAAGACACTCCAAATTTTAACAAGAGAGTATTATTATTTATTGTATTATATATTAGTTCAAAGTATGTGATCGAATATACAAAAAATACCTAATAATATACAGTGTGCTTACTATGTTTTAATCAACCTGAAGATTTCAATAACTTTTTTGTTTTCCTAATGTCCTCTGTCCACTGATTTTTGTCACTCTGTTTATGCATGGATGGGTGTACAGTTGGGACTTTCTTACTCAGCTAAATAACATTACTTGCAACATGATTCCCTTCTTCTCAAAGATTATGGGGCGATGGTTCGAATTACGAGTTTGATGGAAGAGTTAAATCCAACTCATGGCAGCAACGCAATTTTTGGTGCGTTAGTAGCGATATTTGGATGGTGTTAATAGCGGTCGGGCTATATGTGGTGTGGGTGTGGTTATGGTTAAATTGAGATTTAGTTGCTCACTGTTAGTCTAGTGTCTTTGTTGTATAGGTGATGATGATTGCACATAGATATACATGAAATAATCTAGCTCACCCCACAAGTAATTAAGTGAGTCAAATTATAAAATAATTGCCACAATGTTAATTTGGTCCTGTTTCATATATATGATTTTTCACATTTATTGAGAAACTAGTAGTTATAATTGCCACATTACTTTTTTAACAAAGTGGAGTAATTTCTCATCTTCCATAGGTGTCCAAACTTTGTAAAAATATATATTATTTTATTGTATTACACGCATATATGAGCACTACTCTATTATAATTTTACACGCATGACAGGTAGTTAGCTCCAAACGTTTAAAATTGAATCTCATAGCATATTCGATGTTCATGTAAGATTTTTCTATATGTAATTTGAAGTTTGATTGTGTATAAAACTATACACCACTATGTTAATTTCTCATACATAACAATTATTTTATTTTATAAAAAGTTCTTAATATAAAATATAGATAATCTTCATATTTTTTCCCCAAATAGTATGATCAAAATATAAATTTTATATGAACAATTGCATGCACAAATTGGATGAGGAAAAAAAATTGCAAACTATTTAGTGGGGGAAAAATAAAATGAAAAAGAAATAAATTAGTACAAATAAATTATTCAGATGAGTAACAAAAAAAATCATCATATAAATGGACAAAAAATTATTGACAGAATGATAAAATTACAAAAAAAATGCAAACAAGCAAAAAAAAAATAGTGGGAAAAATATTGAATTTTTTTTGGGAAAGCGGAAAAACATTGAATTAAGTAAGGAAAAAATAATTTAAATGAAGAGAAAAATGATGTGAATGAGAAGAAAGGTAAGTATGTGAATAGACGGAAACAAATGGGATTGAAAAAAAATACTAGTTAAATTAGTGTAAAAAGATTTACATGTTAGGCCATAGAGATATGCGGTGAGTGTTTAAACTTTAAACTTAAAAGGGATAGTGTGAAGGCAAGAAAAGAAAAAGCTACTTTGAACAAAGGTTTTAATTTGCGTAGCGGATCCCTGCTTCACTCAGTAGTCACAGTATGATCAAGAAACAAGAAGAACCATAAGTCTTTTTTCACAGGAAACGCGCGCATAATCAAGATGGAGAGAGCCATAAGCATTATGCAGTTAGAGTGTGTGGCGCTGTTGATATTGTCCAGCACATTGTTTGCGTGCGCTACTCAACAGAAATCTGAACCCCAGTCTCGTCGGCCACAGAAAGGTAAGTGTAACTGCATGCATGCATGCATGCTTTCTCTTCCCATGGCCTGTTAAAATTGGTTTTCTGATTATGGTGAGCAGGGGCGACTAGTTATCTGAATATGGTGGTCAACGCCAGCGAGTTACCGTTGGAAGACTACTACGACTACATCATCGTGGGTGGCGGCACTGCCGGATGCCCACTGGCGGCGACACTCTCGCAGTCCTTTCGGGTGCTTTTGCTCGAACGCGGAGGCGTTGGTCGCGGCGACCCCAACTTGATGAACCAAGAAGGCTTCTTGGCCAACCTCTTGAACACCGAAAGCGGAGACTCACCCGCCCAAGCTTTCATTTCCGAAGAGGGAGTCCCCAACGCTCGAGGCCGCGTTCTTGGTGGCAGCAGCGCCATCAACGCCGGCTTCTACAGCCGAGCCGACGCTGATTTCTTCGCCAGATCCGGCTTGCCCTGGAACCTCACCCTGGTCAACGACTCCTACCAATGGGTGGAGAAGGAAGTCGTGTTCAGACCCAATCTCAAGACGTGGCAATCCGCGGTTCGCAATGGGTTGCTTGAAGCAGGGGTTACTCCCTACAACGGTTTCACTCTGGACCACGCCAAGGGAACCAAGATCGGCGGGTCCACCTTCGACGGCGCTGGCAGAAGACACACCTCTGCGGATCTTTTGAGATATGCACGCGCTTCCAACATCAAGGTCGGCGTCTACGCCAGCGTGGAGAGGCTGCTTCTGGCCGCTTCCACCGCAATCGGAGTCCTCTACAGAGACCAAAAAGGGGATTTCCACCACGCATTCTTGCGGGAACACGGGGAGGTGATTCTCTCCGCCGGAGCCATCGGAAGCCCTCAGCTTCTTCTTCTGAGCGGGATTGGTCCAAGGCCATATCTGTCTTCGTGGGGGATTCCCGTGGCGCATCACCTTCCGTACGTGGGACACTTCCTCTACGATAATCCCAGGAACGGAATCACGATTCTGCCCTCGCTCCCACTCGAGCATTCTCTGATCCAAGTGGTGGGGATTACCGACTCCGGCGCTTACATCGAGGCGGCGTCCAACGTGGTTCCTTTCACGTCCCCTCCGCACACTGCCTTCGTCCTCCGCTCCCCGCTCTACCTCACCGTGGCGACCCTCATTTCCAAGATTTCGGGGCCACTCTCCAGTGGGTTTCTGAGGCTGGCTTCGACGGACGTGAACGCGAATCCCGTGGTGAGATTCAATTACTTCAACAACCCCGTTGACTTGGAGCGGTGCGTGAACGGGACGAGGAAGATAGCGGAGATCCTGAGGAGCAGGGCTTTGAGGGATTTCAAGTTCAGCAACTGGTTCGGGGAGCGAGACTTCAGGTTCATTGGCCCTGCTTTGCCACTTTACCAGACCGAATTCCCTAGCATGGCGGATTTCTGCCGCCGGACAGTGAGCACCATATGGCACTACCATGGAGGCTGCGTCGTTGGCAGGGTCGTTGATCCAAATCTCAACCTCATTGGAATTTCTTCCCTTCGTATTGTCGATGGATCCGTCTTCAGCGTATCGCCCGGAACCAATCCTCAGGCCACCCTAATGATGCTAGGAAGGTATATATATTTCTGTTCCTCTTCCTTTTAAACGCAATCATGTCAATTCATTCATTATTTAATGATCGTCCTGTCTTATTCTCCCTTACAGGTATTTTGGGCTCAAGATTATCGCGGAAAGGGACGCAAACAACTGACTTTGCTATTCTACGAGTTTCCTCTTCTCATCGTTAGAGTCTATCCATTAATTCTTCATGTGCACTCTTTGATTAGATTTCAATAGCTGAATCATGCTAACCATCAAACCATTGTAATGTTTGTCCCTTATATTCATATGTTTTTTTATACTATATACTAGTTGCTTTCAAGGTCTTTTCTTCGTTTCATTGTTTGATGAAACCATCTACCTGCAAACTGTATTGTAGGTACATGTCCACCAGATTGCCACTACAATGAGCATTTCTCCCCCCCTACAACCACCCTGATTTTGCACTTTAGATGATGGCAGCTTAAGCTAAAGTAATGCTATTAAACCCTTCTGCATTGTTATCCAACCACATCGATCTCTCACTTTTTTTCCCTTTCGATCTGCATAGATGATGGCAGCTTAAGCTAAATCATCCGATTACTAATATTAAGCATCACTTTAATTTTCATTTCCACCTCTGAGGCTCTTATAGAAAGGAAAAAAAAAAACAATTATATTGGTTTTTTTAGTTTTTTTTTTAATATTAATTAACAGCTTATATTAATAATAATTGCTAAATCCTCTTAAAAGTAGCCTAGCGGTCTTCCTTACTAGATAACAAAATATAAGCAACTTTTACTCTGGAAGTCTTGAAATTGTTACTTTGTATCCTCTACGGGCCATTTTGCATCTTAGGCAAACATCCACAAGTATCTTAATCCTTGATTAGTTATTGTACATCAATCAAGGAGAGAGAGAGAGAGAGAGAGAATGTTATGAACTGCGCTAATCTCCGCTGTAGAGAAAATATTATTAGAAAGATAGGCATGATGGTATCCGCACTTAACTTTTTTCTCCTCTTTGCAAATAAAGAGGATTGTGAAATTATTCTTTTAAATTTTTATACCAGTAAAGCCAAACGGGTAAACTGCAGCATTATATATTTAGTTGTGTAGAATTTAGTAAATGAGAACCAAAACTAATAAGATTGGAGATAAGTTCATAAAATCAAATCACTTTTATTTTTGCAAAAATTCACCATAACATAACAAAAACAACAATGTATTTATCTTATCTTTGTAAATGTTTATTGTAATTAATGTGTACTAAATTCATGCTAACAGATATTAATCATGCAAGGGAAAGGCTTGATTCAAGTGAGATAAACGGGCCTATGCTCAAAAGAAAATGAACAACCCAAAACTATTAGCCCGGGAAAGGAGTCCCCATACCATAAAGAACCTTTCCTCAAAATGAACAAATATAATTCATTCGGATCATGCCACTTTGAATTAGGCAGCCTGAGAAGTGTATGAAAAACGATTTTTAAGGAGAATTAATCATTGTGAAATCAGAATTGAAGAAGAAAAAATGGAGAAAATAATTGTTTTTTTCTAAGTTCTTTTAGGCTATGTTTGGAAGAGATAAAAATGAAAGGAAAGAAAACACTAATAAGAATGCCTTTTCCTTTATTTGGTGGAAGAGAAAATAAAATAAAAAGTTAAACTCTTAAAAAAAATCAAATATTCTTCTTTTCTCTCAACAAATCATGGGTTTTTAAGTGTTAAAAATAAGATGATTAGTTTTTTTTTTTAAAGGAGTTGGCACAATGGATGGGTCAGTTTTTAGGCTTGTCATTGTTATTAATGCAATAAAGTATATTATAAAAAAAATTAAATTAATGGAAATTAATTAAATTTTTTGGCAAAAATAAATCCAATTTAATTTGTAAAAACATTCTCATATTTACTTTTTCAAAAGCTAATTATTTAATTTTTATTTTATTTTCCTATATTGTCATATTGATAATAATATCCAAATAAATCTTAAGTATACTTCCTTATATATGTTAATTAGATGTTATTCTCTAGTTAAAATTAAAATTTTATTTCAATAACATAAATAATAGAAATTGACATTGTAAATTAACGTTGACTTCTGAGGTGAAATTTTAATAATAATTATAAAATAATACTTAAAGTACTTAAGAAATAATTTCTAAATTTTGTTTGTCATGAAAAAAATAAAATAATGGCCGTATAAAACTATCATACAACTTTAATTGAAATTGACAGATGGAGGAGCTTACGGGCTCAACCCTCACCTACAACTTAACAGGCGGGTGACGAAATGGAATGTCCCACCAGTTCTGTGTTGTTTCACAATTTTTAATAATAATAATAAATTTAATTTGCAAGAGATGTATTTTTAAACGTTAAAAAACGTATTGCCTTTTAATGAAAAACATATTTCTAAATGTAATTTTATAGTTGATATAGTTAATTGTATTTAATATTACAACTTGAATTTTAAATTTAACTTACTAATACAAAATCAACATATAAAATAAAGATTATTTTTTATTTATATAATTTATTTCGATTTAATATGAAATTTTAATATATTTCTCTTTTGTCTACGACCACTAGCTGCGGCAGACTTCAAGGAATGTTCTTATTTAAAAAATGAAAGCATTGGCGTCGAATTTTTCTATCTATTTCCTGTAATGTTTATTTTTATTTTTTCTGTAGCTGTAATTTGTTTTAAAAAATTATTAAAGTAGTCTAAATTTTGAAAAATTTATGAATCTAAGATAAGTCATAGATTTGAAGTATGAGAGTGAAATGAAAGTTGTTGATGAATGTGAAGTATACAATATTTTTAAAAAATAGCATTTCAATGAGAATTTAATATAAAATAAATGAAAATCGTTTTCAATGATCAAGACTTCCTTAAAATAAAAAAAGTGAAAATGTTGTTTAAAAGTGATTTTAGGCAATTTCTAGTTAATTTATTTGTCTAAATTTTAAATTTATTAAATTAAATAAAGACTTAACTGTTCCTTTGTCCCGGATGTATAATTATGTAATTTTAGTATTTAAATTTAAATTTTAATTAAATTCATTAAAATAGGAATGATTCAATTCAACCTAAAAAAATTACATAATTAATAATTATACGTATAGGATAAAAGAACAGTTAAATCTTTTTAAAATTGAATTGGATTCACATGATCAGCGTGCACTCCTAAATCCTAATTCTTACTGAATCAATCTTCTTCCTACCCACGTGAACGTGATTCTTCAATTAGTGCTCTCAAGCTTCTTCTTATTAATTTCCGCAGCCACTTAGTGAATAGTATTAAATTTCTTTCCAACGTTTTCAGCTCAAATGAAAAAGATAGAGAGTAGAATGTATCAACCAAATTCAGCATGGATTAACTTCTATTTTATGGAAAAAAATGAGCCAAGTATTTAAATATTAAATAAGAAAAAACTACTTTGTGCATAAACTAAAGAAAAAAGGCATTTATAAAAAACAGCGTACTTAAATTTATATCAATGACACATTAATTTGTTTTATGTTTTTACTACAAATAATTAGGGAGAAACTTATCTAAATTAATTCTTATACGCCTATCTTTCATTTCTTTTAGGATATTGCCTTTCTTTTTTGAGTTTATATTAATCCCTTTGAAGATTACCAAAATTTAATTTGGACTCCGTCAATAAAATGTCCATAAGAAATATGATTAATAAGAATTACAGTTGTCTTAAAAGAAAAGATTAAAATTAAAATTAATGTGTTTAAAATAGTCGGGTACTAATATTGAGACAGTGAGTGGTGGTGCGGTGCGGTGACGTTGGGACTAGAATCCAAAATGAAACTACTCGGCGAGTGCGTGGGATTTGAGAATGGACAAAGATGCATTCATTATTCATCAAACTCACGTACCCTACCCTACCCTCTCCGCCTACTACGTCCATACGCGACAAGACAACCATGCCCCATCATATTATAATACTATATGAAATTGTTTTACTTTTTTATATATCTCACTTTCATTTCATTTTTCACTTTCCAATTATTATATACATTAATACATGTAGGAAAAGATAAAAAGAGGGAAACAATTTAAATGGCTGATCTTTTGATAAGTAATTTAACGTGCTTCTTCCATTTTTTCCGCGTCCAATTTGAAATATACGTGAAAGCTGGGAAACAGTACTGCACTGGACCACTAGGCACTAGGAGAGGGAAGAAAACAATCGAGTATACCCTCCGTATCAGCGGTGAAATGGAAAGACGTGTACTTTTTAATTAAAAAAACATGCTTTACAAACACTTTTTCTTTTCTTAAAGTGTTTTTTTTTTTTGTGTGTGGGGTGACGAAACAGAGCTTGGCAAGGTTCGTAAAATCTACAAGGAATATGTTCAATCTAATAAAGAAAAACCATTATGATATTGAATTAGATTTGGATTCGTCTATTACTGGACCTACTTTTGTGTGCTCGCACTAATTAGCCTCTTCACAATGATTGCTTAGCAACAGCAGTAAAAAAGAAAAAAAACATAAAAAAAAAAGCATCAAGCTATCAAGTGAATGATGTACATGATAATCATTTGACTAATGCCTGAGAAAAAAAAGGTACATTTTGAAAATAAGTGACAAATCCAATAAATGGGGTGAATTTACTCCATTGATCATTGATTGAATGTATCTATCCACAATTTTCCAAAGAGAGGAACTTGAATACAGGGCCTCTTCCTAATTATAACGAGTGGAATACCATATTTGTAGAGCCAAGTCAAATACGTTTTTTTGTTAATTTGATAATGGAGAGATGAATAACTCACAATTATAATGAAAATGATAGGAATTTTTGTTGAACTTATTTAATTGTACCACTACCACCAGTATCCACTCACACAAACCTTACCTATTTCTCTTGTTTGTTTTACTAAAATTTGACGAATTGAAAATAGTCATTTTCATGATTGGTGATAGTATTCTCCTTACTCACCTACCCCAGTTATTATTTTCTGGAAAAAGAAAAAATTAAATTGGTTTTAAGAAAAATCCACCACCAAACCTTGATGAGCTAAGAAATATCTCCCATTTGCGCACACTCCTCCTTCTTTCATGGTTTTATATATAGACAAATAAAAATGAATGCTTTATAAAGAGCCCCTGACGGTTGTGTTGGATTGGAACAGAGCGAGCGAGATCAAGGAAACAATAGGAAAAATGGCATCCTCTGCTTCTTGTACCAAACCCATCTTCCCCTCTGCCTTCACCGTCTCTAAGTCAAAGCTCTCTCATCATATTCAAGTCTCCTTCAGAAAGCTCTCTCATGCTGATAACGAAAACTCTCAACGTTCCTTGGTGGTCAAGAGCGTTTTGAAAACAGTTGACCCGACAGAAAGCTCTTTGCGGAGGTCCAACTCCGTGGATGTTGGGTCTCTGGGAGAAAAGCCCACCATCCTGGTCTCCGAGAAACTTGGAGAGGCAGGGCTGCAGGTGTTACGTGGCGTTGGGCACGTGGAATGCGCGTATGACCTCTCACAGGAGGAGCTATGCACGAAGATCTCGTGCTGTGACGCTCTGATAGTGAGGAGCGGGACGAAGGTGACGAGGGAAGTGTTTGAAGCTGCGAAAGGGAGGTTGAAGGTGGTGGGAAGAGCCGGCGTGGGGATTGACAACGTGGATCTGCAAGCTGCCACTGAATTTGGTTGCCTGGTCGTTAATGCGCCCACTGCCAACACTATTGCTGCTGCCGAGCATGGCATCGCTCTCCTCGCTGCCATGGCCCGCAACGTTGCCCAGGCTGACGCCTCCACCAAAGCCGGTAATTTCATCTTCCAGATCTTGTTAGATCCAAATTCATATTGTTGCTTGAGTTGAAAAAATATGTTGCAGGAAAATGGCAGAGAAGCAAGTATGTGGGAGTTTCGATGGTTGGAAAGACATTGGCGGTGATGGGTTTTGGAAAAGTTGGATCTGAAGTGGCGAGGCGCGCAAAAGGGTTGGGCATGCACGTGATTGCTCATGACCCCTATGCTCCTGCTGACAGGGCACGTGCTGTTGGTGTGGATCTGGTCTCCTTTGATCAGGCCATCGCCACTGCAGATTTCATCTCCCTCCACATGCCACTCACTCCCTCTACTAACAAGATCTTCAATGACAACACTTTTGCAAAGATGAAGAAGGGTGTTCGCATTGTCAACGTTGCAAGAGGAGGTGTCATTGATGAAGACGCATTATTAAGGGCCCTCGACACCGGAATCGTTGCTCAGGTCAACCCCCCTTCTTTCAATTTTCAATCCAATTTATGTTGCATATTCAAATTACTGTAACTTTTGTCACACTTGCATATGGAACAGGCTGCTCTTGATGTCTTCACCGAGGAGCCCCCATCCAAAGACAGTAAGTTAGTGCAACACGAGAATGTCACTGTTACCCCTCATCTTGGAGCTAGCACCAAAGAGGCACAGGTTTGTTTTTACTTTTCTACTGCGTATTATATTAGATCCTGCTTTCATCTCCTGACCAATTTTGAATCACCAGGAGGGGGTAGCTATTGAAATAGCAGAGGCTGTGCTAGGAGCATTGAAAGGGGAACTTTCAGCAACTGCTGTCAATGCTCCTATGGTTGCTCCTGAGGTAAACATTGCAACATTTTTTTACCTATACCTATGATTTTGGAATATTGAAACAAAACATCATCATGTCTTGTGATGATCAGGTGTTGTCAGAATTGGCCCCGTATGTGGTGCTGGCTGAGAAGCTGGGGAGGCTGGCTGTGCAGTTGGTGTGTGGAGGAAGTGGAATCAAATCTGTAAAGATAGTTTATCGATCAGCTAGGAGCCCAGATGACTTGGACACTAGACTTCTGCGAGCCATGGTTACAAAAGGCCTGATTGAACCAATATCAAACACCATTGTGAACCTTGTGAATGCGGATTTCATAGCCAAGCAGAAAGGGCTTCGCATAAGCGAGGAAAGAGTGGTTGTTGATTCATCTCCTGAGCTGCCTGTTGATTCAATCCAGGTACAGATATCCAGTGTGGACTCCAAATTTGCGAGTGCTGTATCAGAGAGTGGTCAGATCAGCATTGACGGAAGAGTGAAGTTTGGAGAACCCCACCTGACATGTGTGGGGTCTTTCGATGTGGATGTGAGCTTAGAAGGGAATCTAATCCTGTGCCGACAGGTGGATCAGCCCGGCATGATCGGCCGTGTTGGAAACATACTGGGTGAACAAAACGTGAACGTGAGCTTTATGAGTGTGGGAAGGACATCGCGTAGGAAAAAGGCTATTATGGCTATTGGTGTCGATGAAGAACCAAACAAGGAGGCTCTTGACAATATTGGAGCCGTACCTGCCATTGAAGAGTTCGTCTTCCTCAAGCTCTAGTACCAGTTGGGTAATGGTATACAAACAAACAAATAAATAATGCATGCGTATCTACTATCCATGGATGGTACGTTTTAGAAAGTAAAATAGCTACTACTATTGGTTAAAAAGAAATGTTTTTTTTTTTTTTTTTGACAATTCTCAAGTGCACATGCACTTCAGATGATCTAGATCTGTTTTTACACCGTAGAAGAGGTATTTTGATGTGATATATTTGGATGGAACGATTCAGAATAAAACTAGCTGTTTGCGGCTAGTAGTGTGCACCTCTCTGCATTGTTTCTGCATTGTTATTGCAGTATCATCTTTTCAACAACTTATTTCAACATTTACTCGGTGGTACACACACACACCAGTTAAGGTATTCACGCATAAGCCATACGTATCGCATACTTACTGTAATTATTTGAAAGGGAAAAGGCAAGAGACTCGCCAATAATTTAATGTACCAACTTGAAATTGCTTCAGTTTCAAGCAATAGAAGCAATCCATTTGTTTTCATCCGAAGATGCTTTAACACCTATCATTAGAGTAAGGTTCAAATCACTTTGCCCCTAAACGTTGTGACAGTTAGTGCAAACAAATATGCCTGTATCAATTCACTTTTATTTCAAAATTTCAATGAATTACAAAATCTAAAAACTGGTTATAATTATAATGTTATGATAATATATCAAGGGTAATGATAACTAGACAACTCAGATACGCATAACCGCATAAGCACACTTAATTCGCGAAGAAATTGGTTTGTGTGTATTTCGTCTGCATATAACTATTTGTCAGTTACACCTATAGCAATATAGCATCATCTTAAATCGACTATGCGCATCCGTGTACGTGAATGCAAATGTAAACGAATTCATAGTATATAGCTCACGAACGAACTTAATTAAATGTTTTAGCTTTGTCTTTTGTCTAACTTCTTAATAGTGTGTTTGGATTTTTGTTAAGACGAATATCTAAACATATTGCAAACCAAAAAACTTCTTGAAATGAATGTTAGATTAGGTTAATTTGTAACAGAAATCAAACACACAATTGTTTATTCATGAATAAAAAGGACGATTTGATAAGCTTGCTTAAATATATTCCTTGAAATGGGTTGTTTTTCATCACCATCTTCTGTTCGTTAAAAAATAAATGCAAGCATTAAAATAATAACAACTAATATTAGTATTTAGGTACTACTATAATGGTTTTTTTTTTTTTTTTATATACAAGACGGGCCAAAAAGCCCACAGGAAACAAACTGCCTAATGAAAGAGCATGCAGTTAAATCTGCATGTAGATGCAAAGAAACAAAGGAAGGGGTTATCAATCACCTTACAACCAGAATAGAAGTCTTAGCAAAATTCGCAAAAGTATGAGTCACAAAAAAAGGTTTCTGATTTTTTGACATGTATGTATTTATACATCTAGTTAATACCTTTACTTTTTCTCTATCTGTTTTCTTATCAAATTATATCATTATCATACCTATATTTTTCTCTTTTTCTCTCAAGGTATTGCTATTTTTTGTTTTGTTTTGTTTTGAACTAGTTTAATCGAGTCTCATCGATCATGAATTGTTCCAATTTTTAGTAGTTAACGGACTGATTACCAGACGGATTCTTAGTTAGATTGATTAAATTGGCTGGTCTAGTAGGATATTCAAAATAAATGGTTATGAATAAAGTATATATAACTTAAATTAATATTTTTAAAAATAATTTAAATTAGTATGCAGGTTTTTTTTTATCCATGTAATATAACTTTTTTTTTTCGTTTTAATTTTTGTAAAATGTGTTTGAGTTATTTTTTATTTTTAAGATATTTTAAATAATTATTTTGTCATTGTTCAAAATATCTTTTTATTGTTCAAAGTATTCTTTAAAACGTTTTAAGGATGAAAAATAAAATAAATGTATTTTGTAAGGAATAAAATGATTTTTTTAAGATAATGAAAATAAAAAACTAAATTATAAGAAAAATATATATTTAAGTCCAATATCTAATATTAAAAAGGGATAGATGTTTAAGAAATAAAAATACATTTTTTTACTAGTAAATAAAAATTCTTAATATTTTGTAAATAATTAAAAATCTAAAATGTATTATACTTATATCTAATAGGAACATTAGTCTACTATAAAAGAGAGTTTTTTATTTTTAGAGAAAGAGAAAATTTTGTTAGAAACATCCTTTTATTAAAAACTAGTATATTTTTTGATAAAATCTTAAAGAGTGGTATGCTACATGCGAATTTCCTTCCACTATTTATTTGTTACTACATAAACATAAACTAATAGCTGGAGGCTTGGAGGAGTGAGGTGTGTATACTAAAGAATAGAAGATAGAAGATTGGGGTTAGGGTTTGATCGGACGCAATGGCTGGCACCGGCATTCACCCATACCACCAGCAATGGGCACCGGCTGCTGGCGCTCCTCCTCCTCCTCCGGCAGCCTCGGGCGGTCCTCCTCCTCACCCCGGGGAGGATGTTCGAACGATATTCATAACTGGTCTTCCGGAAGACGTGAAAGAGAGAGAGCTGCAGAATCTGCTGAGATGGCTGCCCGGTTTCGAAGCATCTCAACTGAATTTCAAAGCTGAAAAGCCAATGGGTTTTGCTCTCTTCTCCGCACCACACCAAGCACTCGCCGCCAAAGACATTCTTCAGGACATGCTCTTCGATCCCGACACCAAGTCCGTCCTCCACACTGAGATGGCAAAGAAAAATCTATTCGTCAAAAGAGGTTTGGTTCAGTTCTTATTGAAATCAATTAATCGGTGCTTACTGTAACTGAAACCCTAGCTTGTCTTGTAGGAATCGGAGCTGCTGATGCGGGCGGTGCTTTTGATCAAAGTAAGCGCTTAAGGACAGCCGGGGATTATACACACAGTGGCTATACAAGTCCATCTCCTTTTCATCCTCCCCCGCCTCCCGTGTGGGGACCACATGGATACATTGCTCCGCCGCCGCCTCCTCCATATGATCCATATGCAGGCTATCCCGTTGCGCCTGTACCAATGCCCACTCCTGCTCCCATACCAGCACCTAGCACTTATGTTCCTGTTCAGGTCAATCTTCACTTAACTGTTACTTCTCTATACATATTGTGATAATGTGTGTTCTCTAGGAATGATTCTCTACATAGACCAGTTCAGGTGTATTTTCTTTGGAGTTGTTATACAAGATAAGTAACATAGTGTTTATTACTTTCTACAGAACACAAAAGATAACCCTCCTTGCAACACCCTGTTTATTGGGAACTTGGGAGAGAACATAAACGAGGAAGAAGTCAGGGGCCTTTTCAGTGTGTAAGTACATCTTATCCCTTGAAAGTGGTTCTTCTGTTCAGTTTTCATGCTCTCGAACAACTTTGTGTTGCAGACAACCTGGTTTTAAGCAAATGAAGATTTTAAGACAGGAGAGGCATACAGTTTGCTTCATCGAGTTTGAAGTCAGTGACCTTTTCATAGATCTTTTTCTAACTTATTATTATTTGGTGAATACTCGTGCTATGCTTCTTGTAAATTTCCCTCAGTTTTATATTCAATTAATTACCTTGCAGGATATGAATAGTGCTACCAATGTGCACCATAGTCTGCAGGGTGCTGTTATCCCAAGTTCTGGTTCCGTTGGCATGCGGATACAATATCCTTTTTTATATTATTAATCACCCCGGTGCTTTCTTTCTGATTTTGCCCCCCTCACATGTTCACTCTCTAAAACTGGTTGTAGCACTGGGAACTACACAAGACCTTTTTGCTAAAATGCTTGCATTTGTAACTGTGTACATTGCAAAATGCAAGTATTAGTGCTTCTTAGGTCAAAACTATATTGAAATCTTATGGTTCGGGCTTCATATTTAACTTTTGATTTTTCCTACTGCCCATTATCAGCCAAATTTGCATTAAAATAGCTCTCGTCCTTTGCATTCAATTTGGTATGAAATTGCTTGTGATTTTTACATCATGTTATGTGCAAGGAATTTTGTTTTGTGCTTTTCTTGACTTCTCAGTAGATATTCAAAAAATCCATTTGGAAAAAGGAAAGATAATCTTCCTATTGCTGTTCCTAGTGCGAATGGAGCTCCACCAACATTGACTTATCAGTAGCTTGAAGGGGATGTACTCTGTTCTTTATGCTCCGACAAATATTACTACATAATAGGATGCATCTTGCAGCTGTCACATGCATCCATTGATCATCAAGTCATCGCCATTAGCATCCTTGCTTATGTGAATGAATGCAGTGGCATCATATACATACATTTGGCTATGTTAATACTAATCGGACATGCATATCTTGGCAACATGTGTTGGTTCCTGGATTACTTTCATAGGCGTTTAGATTATGTTATCACCTGTAGAATTGATGCATGGGTCTAAGTTTTGTTTAAATTGCGTGCTTTATGGTCATATACTTTCTGTGTACATTGGCATTAGGAATGTTACTCACACAGGTTTTGGCTTATATTTTCCAACTTTAGGTTCATTTGGTGCTATATTTGACATGACATCTTTATGGTGATGCTTACTTTGAATTCATGTCACGGTTTGGCTAGGGTTTGGAGAAATAAGGATGTCATACCAATGGTCATGCTGCCCTTTCCACTATCATATTACCATTGTCATTACAACATATTTAACTTTTTTTTTACCCAATTGAATCCGGCATTCATGACTCCATTTGATCAGAGCATTGATGATGTTGATGCTTTGAAAATTTAAAGGAAATCCCGGGAGTTATATGTTGTCTGATTTATACAGGATTTCGAAACATGACAAAGCTTCCTTTCATAATGGGAGACCCATTACTGCTGCTGCCATATCATTGCAGGTAATTTTTTTGTTTGCTTGGGTGAACTACCGTCAAATTAGGTTGGAACTTCTGTCGATTATCAAGTGAAGCAGCCTCTCAATTATATGACGCCCTGAGTTTCTCATTAAACAGCTGACTAGTCATTTTGTCACCGACGAGCTAATTCTGTGCTAGTTTTCAAAATCTACTATTGTAGCAAAAGTTTAATCTGTGTAACAGAAGAAACTGATAGGTTAAGAATGAATCCCATAGCAACTTTGGATTTTCGATATTGAAAGCTCCTACACGATTCATAATTATCTATGAACAGTAGTTCAAGTTTTGCCATGAAAATTGCAACTTCATAGTTAGTTTTTGGGTATCATACGAGAGACATCAATTGTTTTACCAAAGTCAATTCTACACAACTTCGATGTAGCTAAGTATTGGATTCTTGTTTTAGAACTAAAGCTAACAACTGAGTTTTTATTAAATGGGCATTTTGCCGCTGACTTAGTTTCCAGACGAATGACAACTTGTAGTTTTATAAATTTTATCCAAGTCCTGCTATTCGCCTCAGTACAATTTTAATTCCCTGATTACTGGTTATGGTAAAGTGTTTGCCTAAAGTGTGAACGAGGTTTAAGTATTTAATTATATTAAATTCTTCAATTTTTAGTAAGCTTAATGCTCTTCATATGAACTTGTTCCTTCAAAATACGTCTGATAATACATCCTTGAAAACGCTGGAATTTCGGTTTGCATATCGTTATTAGAGAATTAGTGTCGGGGAAAAAAATAAATGCTGCGAAAAAAACCCATTAAGTACACTTATTTCGAAAGAGTACGATCCCAATAATCAAGTCAACATTTACAAACTGAAAGCCAAATTGAAGGAGGAAAAAATATTGCCAAACACCTGACTATGAAAAGCTTAATCTACACAAATGCTGGGTTATTCCCCAATAAATTCAGGAAAATAAAAAATGATGGGGAAATCGATTGCAGCGTAAGGAGAACATCAGGACATGAAGAAATACATCTTCTAGAGTACAAAAATCTTCTAGAAATTTCAAGATAGACTTAATTTACAAGGATGAAACTATGGCTCACGAACTACTCTGAGATCTTACAGATGAAATTGACTGTGCAGAGACAGATGCAGTCGGGCTGTTAAGTTCCCTCTCCCCATTTATTTCTTTGGGTTTTCCGCTAAGTCTTTCCATAGTGTCTTGACATATGTCGTTAAACCATTCGTCTTCAGGCAGTTCTCTGGCAACAGAATATACATATCAGACTCTAAACAGATTTAATGCCACAACTTTGAATAGAAAAACAATTGCAAATGTAAATATATTTTCTTTAAAAAATAATGATAGAATGTTGATGGCAACAACAGTAGCCTACCTATATGGATCCATCCCTGTTGCAGAAAATGCTGCCATTGCTTTTGTTATAATCTCATTCACAATTCGTTGCAAATTCCTTGACAAGTACCGACCATGGGAGGCAAAACATACGACAAATTTCATATCCAAATAGAACTGCACAATGTAAGAAAAATATTATATGGTCATGATGAACTTTGCAGTTCACAAGGGTCAACCAAGTAAAATTTGCATCAGCAAAATAATTATTACACTGTTTAGGCATGTACACTTCAAGATTCTAAAGAACAATGCATTCAGAAGGCCAGAATGTAGTCATTTTAAATAATATAATAGAGGACATGGAAAAGTTTCTTGAGGAGGAAATAATTCACTTTTCAATGTAATAAATAGACGTGCTCCTCCAACATTGGATAGGAGAGTAGGACCACAATCTAAATGGTTAGCATTGTTAAATTTGTTCTCCATGTGTTTGGTAATTGCACAGACTAATTGATATTTGTATAAAAGAACAAAATAGCTATTGATATAGAAGCCGCATGAAATGAAAAATTAATCAGTTACTTAGGCTATTATAGCTAATTTTCATGCCTTACAATTTGGATTGGTTTTATTTGTATACATTCAATTGATTATATTAGTATTGTTCAATTAAATTAGAAAGGATTTATTATTTTAAGTTTTCTTTTACTTATTTTTGGAGCATTGGTTTTTAGAACAAAAAGGCATAGTACTTTGATATCTAAGTGATCCAAGACTTGACTCCCAAATATTGATACTAAATAAAATTCTCCTATTCAGAATTGCATTTAAAGGCATCAATTCTTTTCTGTTTTGGCATATGGGTTTCTAACAGTTACCAGTAACCAAAATTAAAACATTAATGATATAATAAACAAATTCCAATATCATACCAGTTGAAGACCAAGGGGACCTAAAGGCCTTGGCCCTTCCTCAATATCATCCCAAAAGCTCTGGTCTTCTGAAAGCCACAACACAACAGTTTCTGTAAGTCTCATCAAGAGCAGCGTAGCAAATCTTTCCCTCCCCACAAACATATCTGCTGCTATATTGGCCATTCGGTTCAGTTTTACAAAAAGCTCCTGGACAATAACATAATGGTCTCATCAGATCTTGAATCATATTTGTAGTATAACTCAACAGTGAAGTTAGATGACAATTAGTATTAATTTCAGCAAAAGAGAAAGATAATTCACATATTGCAAAGGGAAAAGAAAAATCCATTTTTTATGATTAAAAAGTTGATGTGAGCATAAGAAACGAGACAAATTTTTATTTCCTTCTGGTAGATAGAGGGGTGCATTCAACCACAAGAATATATTCAAATAGAAAATTCAATCCATATATTAGGACTAACAACTTCAGTAGTCAGCTAGCCGATGTCTGTAACAGTTTCACTTTTCTGTAATGAGATTGTTAATCATAGAACAGAATGCTTAAATTGGTTAATAGAAACGTATACTTTCAGAAAATTATTTCGTTCAGTACCATATTTAATTAGCTATTTCAGAATGCATACCTAGATTTCAGAAGGCATTGAATATCTACACTCATGAGCCTATATAGGCATGGCAACGGGGCGGGGCAGGGCAGGGACGGGGGCAGGTATTGCATTCTACGTCCCCGCCCCCCACTCAAAAACCACTCCCCACCCCCGCCCCCGATCCCCGTCGGGTTTTAAAAACCATCCCCATCCCCGTCCTTGCTAGGGGTCGGGTTTTCCCCGCCTCATCCTGTCCCCACTATTAATTAAAAATTAAAAAAATTAAAAAAATAATATTGCTTTTTTATAAAAAAAAATCGGACGAAAAAGCTAATTACATAACAAAAAAAAAACCCACGTTTAAAATATGGGATCATAATTTAAAAATTACAAAATAAAATCGATCAATTTAATTAAAAAAATTAAAAAATAATATTTTTAAATATTATTTATTACGGGACGGGACGGGTATTAGTAATTCCATATCCGCCCCTGCTTTTGGCTATCGGGGAAAACCTGAATCCGAACCCCATAAACTCGGGTTTTCCCCGTTAAAATCGAGACGGATTCGGACGGGTACTCACGAGTTCGAGTCCCGCTGCCATGCCTAAGCCTATAAAAGAATCAGAATCCGGAGCTTCTTGTTGCATGCAATACACCTCCCAACACCAAGTTTTTCACTAAGAAAAGGTCAGGCAGAAAAGAGTTATTACAAACACGTCTATATGCAGAGCTGAAAATGGAAAGTAAATTCCAAAGAGAATTGCTAGCAACACATTCTTTTGAACACAATATTATTGGCTGAAACTCATTGAAAATCATAAATTTGTGGGTTTTACTTATTTAATGAGTTTCACTTGTGATTTGTAATTTTTTCCTATAAATTTTAACTAATAATAGAGAGTGTTGCTAGCACTCCTCAATTTCGATATCACTCTAAGAACAATATGAGGCAGATAAGTCTGAAAATCTGTAGAATATATTCACACAAAAAAACAGATTTCCAAGTTACCTGAAAAATCAAAGATGGAATCCATTCAACTTCTTCTGCATTTCCATCCATATTTATATACATGTCAGCAGTAAGATGACTATCACCTTCCTCTGTAAAAATTAGGTCCAATGCATGTTGACGACAGAATGTATCTTTCAATCTGTCAACTGAACCGACAAGTCTTCTCCTCCATTCTCTTTGTTCAGGATGACGATTTTGCCTTTCTGCGGTTCTTCTTCGATTATCATCCTTGTATGCAGCCTGATTTATGGGGGAAAGCTTCATAGCTGCACGTGGAAGTAGTTCATCAGCTAGTAATGAGGCATTAGCTAGCAACGCAATTTGCTGGGCCTCAGTCTCAGCCATGCGTACAATTTTGTTTCCAGAATCTTCAAGGCTTGCTTCTTCCTCCATTGATCCAGGCAATGCTTTTATGAGCATGTTCACGTAGGAGTTAAATACTTGAAACAATCCTTCGAGAGCTTGGCCTCCCAACTGCATGCTAAGCAGTGGTCCTACATCCTCAAAGAAGTCCTGTATAAGCATACAGAACATCCAGCATAAAGTGAATTAAAAACATAAAAACATAAAACCATTAAACCAAACAGGAAACATAGAAAGAACTTGGTATGGAGTTAAACAAGATTAAAATTGCAGATGAGTATGTGTTCTGTAAGAAAGTTATTTGTTCAGTAAGAACACGGAAAACATGGAAAAGATTTAACCGCAAAGGACAAAGAGAAAATTCTAAATATATTCACTTAAAGAGAGAAAAGATTCACATTGAGGATCAAAATAACAAATATTTTGTACACTTTGTTTTAGAAAATCTACTCACACTGTCCCAACCAATGCAACATCTCTGTTCTGAAACCATTCCAAACATTGTTCACTACTACAGTGTAACAAGTCAATATCAAGTCAAGACGGAAATTCTCACCTGTACCATCAAATTGAAGCGATGGGCACTGCTTGTAAGTTTATGTTGAAATGATGTTGTATTACTAATGGATATACTTGAAGGCCTACTATTCTGGCGATTAGATGTAGGAGGGTATGTAAGTACCCAATCATCAGCCGCAGCCAAAGCAGCAGTACTCTCTTGAATTCGTTTCAAATTAGCATCTAGTGCTTGCTCAACACTAGGCCTAAAAAGTTTCAACAGCACAGGACAAAGAGCCAGGCCACGAGCTTCCAACAATGAGCAATGACCCAATGCTATTTGAACACACTCTGCAGCAGCTCTTAAACCTCCTGCAGCTGCTGACGAGGCTAATGCATGCCTTTTCACCAGAAGAGCAAATGCCTCTGTTTGCTTTGTAGCCCACATCACAAGTTCAGAAGTATAAGCTGGCTCCTCACCAAAAATAGCCAATGAATCACTTGCAGCTTGTGCAACTGCAGAGAATACCAGTTGGGCAAGAGCTGCAGTATATGCTCCACCATATGAGGTGTTTGATGGCCGAAGACTTTGCATGTTATACTGATATCGTTGCTGATGGGCATTAAGTAGCAAGCTGTGAGCATGGGGACCATCTCCAAGTTTTTTAAGGGCAGAAACTGATGCCCGGAGTTCCGCACCACGTGTGGAAGGCTGACAAGCAGCTTCAGCAAGTTGATCAGCTAATTTTTGTCTCCGTTCAGCAATGGAATTCTGTAGAGACAAAAGTACAGATGGGTTGATAGATTTCAAATCTTTTGCCTCAGAAACTACACGTTCTCCTTCATCAAGAGCAGCCAAAGCTTCTTCCACTCGCCTTTCAGCCAAGAGAACATCCAAGAGATCAGGAAACTCTACCAACCATTTGTCTAGGTCTGATATCTCCTTATCTTCAGAATCTGATGTAGCATTTACAGAAAGACCATCAGAATTTGAGATTGATAATGAATCGATGTGAACTCCTTCAGCCAAACCATGTATCAAGGCAGCTTGTGTGGAGAGCAGGTTTCTAATAGATGAAAGCTCCCCCTCTAAATCTGATATCTCCTTAGATGTTCTGTACCATTTAAATATTGCTTAGATTCAAAATATGGCCAACAATATATCAGCTAACAAACATTAGCTAAAACACATTGCAGCAGCTATTTTTTAAGGTCCAAATATAGAAAGGGTAAAATAAAAATAAAAAAGAGTAAATTACTCCAATCTCCTATTTTGCATTTCTTACACAAAAACCCTCTTATTTTATAAATATGCTACATTTAAACCCACAATCTGTATTTTTGTATAAAATTGATATCTCTATTATAGGTTTTGTCTCATTATACAAACCTCTGCTATTTGTTAAACAATACACAACCCCTTCTATTTCATAAATGCATTATAATTAAATTCTTAAATAACAGTTTTTAGAATATCATTAGAGTAACATTTAAAAATAAATGCTAAAATAAATTAACATTTCATATTCAAAATTATTGGGAAAAACCTAAGTCCCACATCTACTAGAGATAGTGTCAAGATAGAATATATAAGTGAAGGACAACCTTCACCCTATGAGCTAGTCTCTAGGGTTGAGTTAGGCCCAAACCCACATTCTAAGATGGAATCAAAGTTTATACTAAATCCATTAAAAGAACCACTCATTATATTATCCACACATCAAGTCCAAAAGTGTTGAACATAAGGGGTTGTATTGGGAAAAACCCAAGTCTCATTTTAATGAACATATTATCCCCACTTTAAGTGAATATATTTATATGCAGAGGACAACTTGTTAAACACTAGAGCATATATTTAGAATTTTATTATATTCACTTTAAGTGAACATAATAAAATTCTAAATATATTCTATCTTGGCACTATATCTAGCAGAGGACAACTTGTTAAAAACTAGAGCATTGGCGTTTATAGGTAATATGATAGAGTTTATTTATTATCTTGATTTATATGCATGCTTTGAGCAAATCCCAGTATATCAGAGGGAAAATACAAGTGCAGAAAGCTTACAGGGCACCAATGGGTTTAGGGGCAGAAGCCACAAGCATCACATGAGATTGGATTTTAGCAAAAAAAGAAGGGGAACAAATCCTCTGCATTGACTTTATCACTGCATGAGATCTTAACCCTTCAATAAATTGTATTAATATAATTTTTTTCTATTATATATTTGAGGTTTAAAAGAATACTCAGTGAGAACATGATACTTGACCATGTCAATTTTTTTTCACCCACTGAAGAGGACCTGTTTCAAATAGGAAGTTGGATTGAAACCACCATGCTTCACCCTTGGTTTGGATGAGAGGAAAGAAAAAAAAACGAAAGAGAAAATTTTGAAATTAGAAATGAAGAGAAAACTTGGAAAGGATTTTTTTGTTTCATAATCTATTTTAACTATCTTCCCCTTTCCCAAAGTCCCAAACAATAGAAATTTTCAAATATCATTTTTTTCTTTCTATTTTCTTGCTCTCCATCCATAGGCTGAACGTGAAAATCATTGTTTGTGTGTTGTTAATAGTTATTAATATTATAAAATGATTTTCAAGAAACAGCTGCATCCCCACACAGTTACACAGTGCCTGAAAGACCCACTTCCTTTGTCTCTCTCCATCCAAGTTAATTTAATGTATTATCATGAATCAATTTGATTAAATTAGCGATATATTTTTGCATCTATAATTACACTCATGTACTTTAGTACTTAATATATGTATGTTAATATTGTTTACATATAGCCTAACAGTTTCAGCTAGATTGATTCTCTTTCTTTACTAGTAAAAGGACCAATGCGGATTTCAAAATATTGATACATACTAACACACAACTAACCGTATGAAAGCTGCATAGTTAGCATAGACACTTCGACGCATCTCCTCAGCAGACGCTTTCTTCAAGTCTACCAAATATGTGCACAATTGCTTAATTTCCTGAAGAGCAAAGTAACATTGCTTAATCACGTATCCAATAACAGGTTTCAGCACTACAAATGACTAAGTCCCTGTTTGGATGAATTTCTCCATAAGAATTTATAGAAGAAGAAAATAAGAAGAAAAAAAATATGAAATAAGCTTCTCCAAAAAAGCTAAAATAGCTTATGCATAAGTTAATTTGCAAAAGATCTCTCATATTAGCTTCTTCAAAAACTTAATTTTTAACTTATTAACTTATGAAGAAACTTATTTCATTTTTCCTTCATATTTTCTTCTCCTAGAAGTGCTTGTGGAGAAGTTTAACCAAACATACCATAATTGAATTAAAATTATGACTAAGTGGTTATCACTGCATGTTGACATACGATGAGCACGTCAAAGCTATTTCACAACTACAGGCGTCTTAGATAAATGTTGAAGAAGGCATGTATCTAATAACTTTATAGAGCATAGTGAAGGTAGGAAAGAAACTACAAATTTTCCCTTTTCAGTCAGTTAAATGAGTCAACTATTATAAATAAAAAATGATCTCAAACGCAAACTGTTAGTTTTATGAATAACAGGATTTACAAAGGATATCAATGTTGCCAGGGTGTGAGACACTATACATCAATCTAAAATAGGGCTTCTCTCCTCTCATTGACTTGCTGGATTTTAGGAGTGCAATTTAAATGCAATTATCAAGAGAAAATTAAAAAGAAAAAAAATGAAGCAAGCAAGGATAAACTTCATATGTCTTAAGCCTAACCAGTTGAAAGAGGCACGAATGCAATTGAAAAAGCTGGGGTTTGAAAAGAAGAAAATCAAACAACGTGGATCATTGAATATGTATGTAATGTAAAGAGGAAAATGAAATGAACCGTATCGTTGAGGGAGCAATTGGACTGGACATAGGACTCGGCATCGAATTTATCAGACTTGAAGGGATTGAGACCTTCTTCGAGCTTAGGACCGTTCTCCATGGCACTGGACACTGCGCTTCTCGACCGAGATGTCTTCCCCGTCGCCATATCCACAGATTACTAACTGAGATCAGCAATCAGCAATAAGTTTAGGGTTCAAAGGTAGATCCACGCACGAATCTACAAAGAGAGAGGAAGCTTACTCAGACCCAGCAGCAGCAAAGAGAAGACGCTGTTTCGTTTCAATTTCAATTTCTCTCTGATCCCTTAGAAAGCGGTGATGGCAAGTTAAGACTTGGCGACAGAGAAGAGAACATTGCCAGCACACCACCCCTTACTTTTCTTTTCTTCTTCCTTTTGTAAAAATAAAAATATAAAAAAAAAAAAAATTACTTTTCGCTCTAACCTCTTCAACTAGTTACTTGCTTCTACAAACATATTTTCCTTTCCTTTTTGTTGTTTACCTGTAACCGTAAATGCTGGACCCGTTGCACCCAAAGTGGATGTTTAAATTTTTTAATTTAATGTGAAATTATTTTGTTCTAGTAAGATATTCGATAATGATGTGATCATTGTTTATTTACTCTGTAATTAGGAAAATGGCAATCATAGGCGCTTTTTTACTTTTTATATTATACATTTACATTGGGTATGAAATCGTGTGTACAGAAACGGAAGGAAGGAAGGCTTGATTGCTAGCTAAAAGAAGAAAATATTTGGATGTAACATTTTCATTCTGAATATATGGTGAAATTTCATACGGTTCTATCACAGATATTTTCGTTTTTTTTTCCTTATTTCATATTACTTTGTATGTTTTGTTTTGCGGCATGTCATGTCAACAACATACGAACACGAATACAATGTGTTTCTTTTTTCCCTTGCATTCGTGACTCATGAACCATTTAATTCGAATTATTCAGCAATTTTTTTTACCCAGCATTATACTACATTTTTTTATATAAAAAAAACAGATAATTTAAAAGTGCATCATAATTAAAACCTTGGATCAAAGGCAACACGCGGTTCATATATTAAATATTAGGATGTAGCATCATTAACCAGTTTTTCTTTTTCTTTTTCTAGAAGTTTTTATAGCTTTGGGATGATTTATTTTTATCAGAACTATTTCTAAATGATATAATATAATCCAATACATTTCCTATAATATAAATATAAAACATTTTTTGGGTATTAAATTGCGGTGGAATTCTTTTGTTTTATCTCATTAATTTCTTAACAAAATAGAAAATTTTGAATACGAGGAATGAGTCAAATCCCATGTTAAAGTTAAAATATTGTATTTTTCTCTCTCTTTTGAAATATAAACGGAATAGGCCTTACATATTGAATATTTATCTAGAGATATTAAAAAAATGTAAACGTGACTTATTGTGTATATGAAAGAAAATATTAAATATCGTGTTTTCTTTATGTAATGATTTCATTGTTAAGATTTTGCCTTTTCATACTTTCTTTGCATTCTCTATTGTTGTTTTTTTTTAAAGGAACATTCTCTGTTTTCTTAATCTTCTTTTTAGCGTTTCATAACACTATCCATCATATTTCTCATTTGCTCTATTCTTTTTCTATCTTTTTTTTTTTTATCTCTCTTTCTTTCATCCATCTCTTACCCCATAAAAAAGGTATGGGGAAAACACTATTTTTATTGTTATGACGTTCTTTGGAGATTTTGTTTTCAAGGTTCATTGTTATTTTTCATTAGTTGAATGCTAATTAGATTTAGGCAGTAGAACAAAATATACCGTCTAAATCTAATTATATGGTAGAAATATATTTGTTGTCATAGGTTTTTATTCATCCACAATAAAAATAAAAACCTGTAACAGCAAGTTTATCTCTCTTTCTCTTTGTGTGTGTGTGAGTGTGAGGGAGGGAATTATATTAGTCACTAAAAAATAGGCGGATAAAGCACATGCGCGAGACTACCTGAAAAACTCGGCAGGATCTTGCTGGCTATTTGAACAACTCTTTTAATTTATACATATTTCCTTACCTTCTACATTTCACATCGATTATGAACCTCATCATTCTCTTACTCATTCAATTTAAAGGGAAAATTATTTGTTTTCTCCGTTGAAAAAAAATAAGAATGACGACTTGCTTTCTATCATTTTATAATTTTGTGGCCAACATCTGGCCTTTGAAGGAAGCCAATCGTGTTTCTTTAGGCAAATGACTTTATTTTATATAAAATATATTTTTTTAGAAAGAATTCACACCTAAAGAGTACAATTAGAGTTAAATTTTAATAAGTAAAAATCTCAATATATTTTAAAATAAATATTTGAATCTTGGCGATAAGTGCTTTAATGATACTAACTGAAAAGTTAATAAATAAATAAATAAAAGTTCATGAGAAATAATACTGATAGTTCATTAATATATTTCTTTATAAAAAATTTCAACTTTTATCACATTTTGAGAACAAGTTTGCTCTTAGAATTCCTCTTGTTCTTAATCCTAATTAACTTACTACGAAATGATAAGGTCTGAACCAACTACCACGCAAAACCCGTTCATCAGTAGGCAGGTAGAGAATGTTCAGATAGGATGCCTGATGCTAATGTTTTTAAGTGTTTTTATTTGTCGTCGGAGGTTAAAAAACGACATTAGCACTCATGAAAATCATTTGTAGCGAGTGCAGTCATTCCCTAGTCTGCAAGTTTTGCTATTGGATTGATTGATGTCACTTTCTTTTAATACGCATTAGTGCCATTTGGCCATGGCTAATCACAAATCATCAGCCAAATGCACCTGCGACCCGCTTGTCATTAACCATTAAAAAGACATTCTAACCACCAACATGACTACTTGGAACAACGGTTGACAGGTGTATTGCATATGATATATCCCACTTTCCTTCAAGAATTACATCATTGAAAGCCATTGGCAGTTTGGCACTCGGCAAAAAAAAAAATGAACCATGGAGCATTTAGGCATCCTGGCTTCCATGAGGCAGATCTTTCAATTTTGCTTATGTGTTGATGCATCTTCAAATATCATTCCAAACATATTTAAAACATTGCCTTCATGAGTAATAATGCATGGAAATATTCAATTTATTCTACTACAATTCATTCTAGGACGGGGTGTTGTCATTTAACTTATTTCATAAACTTCTGACCCAACCTAATATAGTTGGGCAGCTTTCTCATTTCAGGACCTGGAACTGGAAGCAGAGTAAAATTACACAGCCACTTTGTCAATAAGTTCAAAATCATTCGTTTAAACTTTTATTATTACAAGATTAACCATGCAAATCAAAATCCAGTGCATGTTCCATTTCATGGAAAGAAAAAAAAAAACAAAGGAATTAAACATCACAGAAAGGTCCAAAATGACAATGAACTTCCAGATCTCAAAGATTTATGCAATTACAGCTTCCAACTATGCCGGATCACTGCTCTGGGGTGTCTGAACGAATAGCTGAAGAAAGAAAATTGAACACTTCGATCAGAATACGTGAACATAATGCTAGCTCTTTTGCTACAAAACAATTGGCTATGAGTAACAGAAAAATGCCATTAACTCAAAACAGCTGTTGTAAACAAGCAACAATGTATGCATGTTTGGATAACCATCGCACCCCTCCTAATCCAAAAGCTTGTTCAGCACATAAAAGTATGTTCAGAATGGTTATCAATATTCTACTTCAACACCCATCCTCTCTTTAAAACAAGAAAGAGGGCCCTGGGGTGAATGCATTATCCACTAATCCTTATCAAGTGCATCATTTTAGGCAAATAAATTTGTTGTTTTGCAGCTAACGATGTGGTGAAAGCGTTATCCATTAATCCTTACCAAGTGCAATGTTGTAGGCTAATAAATATTGTTACAATAAAATAAAAAAGTTGCAGTTAAGGATGTAAAAACAAAGAATTAAGAATAAAACAAAAGCAGTAAGAAAGGTTAGGGAACCATGCGATTAAGGATATAGAAGCATGGGGAAGGGGCACTATACGGGAATGGATCCTGGCATGAAATGGATATGATGAACAGAAAGTATAAAAAATGGGGAAGGGTGATTTAGGGTAAATTATTTAGGGGAATGGGAGGCGTACTAGGTTTTTCAGGCTTGGCGTCGACCCATTTGGAGAGAGCAAAATGGACCTTCTCACGAGAGAGGGCTTCGGCCTTGTAGGGTTCCTTGAGGCAATTCCTTACCAGATTCGCGCATATGTTTGAGTATGTTATGTACGTCATCCCCGCCGCCCTCCAAAACGGCACCGCTCCGCTCGACGCCATCTTCTTCACTCTCTTCCTCACTAATCACTATGCTATTCTTCTTTTCGCCTCTCTTTCTTCTCCTTTTTTTGACAAGTAAAATTCCTTTTAAATTATCATTTAAATTTGTTTCAACCATAACTTTATGTTCAAATATTGAAAGACTCTAATATTATTAATTTACTATTGTCTACACAAACTGGGCTGCATGTGCCATTCCGACGCCCCGACTTCAACACATGTTAGGTCCCATTCTCAAGAGGCATATTTCCTTGCGTTGGCATGGGCTTCATTAATGTCTAATGCTCAACAATATACTACTTTCTTTCTTCATAATTAGTTTTCAAATAAAATTTATGTACAAAATTCTAAATATTTCTTTTAGCACTTTTTAATGAAATTATATTTTTAAATATTTTTTAAGCTTTGATTTTGTGGGGGCATATCCCCTCCTTATTACAAATACAAAAAACTAATTCAGGTTGTGAAGTAGACTCTTAGAGCATTGATTATTATAGTAAGCCTCTAATTTTAATTTAAAAATAATACCAAAAGATTTTTTTTAGTTATTTCATATTTTATAAATTCTCAGTTTATCCATGCTCCAACTTGGTTAAGGCTATCCAAGATACTCCCTCTAACCTTATGTGTAAGAAAAAAAATGATCTTGTATGTTGGACTTGAATATACACAAATCTAATTAATTTTAGCCTATTTAATGCTATTATTTATAAATCACCTTTCATTTAATTTTAAGTCTATTTTCAATGATTTCTTTTTATTCATAATAGCAAGTTTTAACGAATGGTATTTTAGAAATAACTTTATCCTTTACATGTTCAACTTAACCTTTTTTGTTTGTTTTAACATGCAGTGCTCCCATAAGGTTATTTCAACTCAAACATCTATGATACTATTCGCAACAACATTGGAAGAACTCTGACAATTCTTATCACTAAAATGGTAGAGGTGAGAGCGAACAACCTCTCAATAATGTTGTTGAAGAGGCTATGGATTTTGTTGAATAAGGAGGTGCACGCGGCGAGACCTGTTTCGAGTCGCCAAGTCAACTCGTCAAGCGAGCGATCCAACTCGGAGCACTGAGTCTGGAGCTCCACAATGAAGGTGGGAGCCTCAACGAGGGTGTATTGCCTGTGGTCGAGGAAGGAGAGTGCCGAGGGAGAGAAGTGAAAGGGTGGAGGCAACATTTGGAGCATTCCATCGTGAAAATTGAATTTCGGTGGTTCTTAAAGGTTCTTCTCTTCCGTGTGCGACTGTTCTCCGATAAAATACGTTATCAAAGATGCTCTTGAGGGGGGAAAGTAGTACATGAGCACTGCAACCTTAAAAAATAAAAATTAAGTTGGATACATGGCCAAATCTCAACCCTTCATTTAATCTAATGGTTGAAAATTTGTTAATTGGAGACTCATTAATTTCAATTGGAGAGGATCTGGATTCCATGTTTATTGGGTTTATGCCTTTTCGGAATTTAATCAAGTTGCTGATTTCCAGCTGTACATGGAGTGGCCATTGATGGTTTCCAGCCTGTTCCAGCCGTCCACCACTTCCAGCCATCATCAGCTATCCACCAACTTCCAGCTGTGCACTAGTTGTCTGCCACAAATTCTCCAACGTACACCATTCTTCCCCCTATAAATAGAGGTGCAAACCTCACTTGTAAATCATCACTTAGACACACAGAAACACCAAGAGTGAATTCATCCAAGTAGTGAGAATTCTTAGTGAGCGTTGTGTCAGTGGTCTGAGTTTGAGAGTTATTTTGTTTTGAGTTTGTAAATCTCTGTAATTCTATTCTTGTGAGTAATAGAAGCTGTTTTTCTCTCAAATTCGTGTGTACCAACACCCAATTGATCCATTGGCCTCAACAAGTGGTATCAGAGCCAGGTTTGAGGTGTTGGTCGATTTTTCGTTTTTCTGAGTTTTCTGAGTTTTGCCCGAAATTCAATTTTGATTGCACCATTGGATTCGTCTCGTCGAACCGAGTCCAACGCAACAAACGGCGAATTAATCGGAGTTCAAACGAGCCCAGAAATCGCAGTCAAAGTTTAGTCAACTCGCCGGAAGTTACAGTTCGTCGCCGGAGAAGACGACCGGAGTTACTGTTCATCGCCGGAGAAGACGACCGGAGTTATCTTTCTAAAATTGCGGTTTGACCTCTTATCTTTCTAAAATTTCAGTTTGACCCCTTATCTTTCTGAAATTTCAGTTTGACCCCTTATCTTTCTGAAATTTCATTTTGACCCCTGGTCTTTCTGAAATTGTGATTTGGTCTCTAAAGTTTTGGGAAATTGCTATTTTGCCTCAATAGTGAAATATTGGCCGTGAAGTGTCAATTCCACAAGATAAAGTTAATTGCACCGTTGGTGTCTAGGAAAGTGTGTGGTTATTTAATTAGTCACCGTTGCATAGCACGGAGAGACTCCCACGATACACTTACCTGGCTAATTGTGTGGTTAACAGTGTCTTGTGAC
>PYAF01002543.1:301245-361585 GCA_007407185.1 Glycine tomentella
CCCCCTATAAATAGAGGTGCAAACCTCACTTGTAAATCATCACTTAGACACACAGAAACACCAAGAGTGAATTCATCCAAGTAGTGAGAATTCTTAGTGAGTGTTGTGTCAGTGGTCTGAGTTTGAGAGTTGTTTTGTTTTGAGTTTGTAAATCTCTGTAATTCTATTCTTGTGAGTAATAGAAGCTGTTTTTCTCTCAGATTCGTGTGTACCAACACCCAATTGATCCGTTGGCCTCAACACAAGTTACATATTGTTCCTGTATTCAAAAAGTCTCACATTGCTTTGAAGTTGAGTTCACAGGTCATATATAAACATTATTTCTTTTCAATCTATTGAAAAACCTTTTACAAGGACAAAAACGTAAAGATCCACCAAACACCTACATGAATAATATCTCAAATATAAGGACTCTATCAATGTTAGTCTACACTTAGATCGGAATACATATATTATGGTTGAATATCGGGTGCAAATATTAATGCATAGTTAGTATGCTGTTTTTTATTTTATGTAATGTCTTAAGGACGAATTGGACCGATGTTTGTTTCCCCATAATTTTTAGGTTTGTTATTTTATGTCATTAAAAAAAATATAATTTAATTAGAAATTGTCATCGTTTATTGAGTTTTAGAAAAATTACAAAAATATATTTATCAAGTTTCTTATTGATTAGTGTAAGAACTATTTACACTTTCATCGCATAAAACTTAAAGTCTTAAACTCAAATAATATAGCAAATAAATTTAGAATTTATGCTTTGATTTTTATACTTATGTTACAATTTTTTTTATCTTCATCTTTTATTTATATATCATTTTCTCTCCCTTTTATTATTGTTCTCTTCTGACTTGAAAGTGTATAAGCTAATGCACTATGAAATGGTCATTATTGTTGACCAATTGAGATGGATGGATGATCTCCCTCAGACCCATGGTGGCAGTGGAGGGTTAGGCAGACAAGTTTTTGTTTGTTTGTTTGTTACTGTAGTTGCAGTAACTCGTTCATTAATCATGGCTACATGGATTACGTCTTCAACATTGGAAGAGTAGTGTAGTAGTAAGTAGTAACCCATCTTGGTAATTTCAAAACTGCAATAAAGAAAGCAAGACAAACAAACAAAACAACCCCACGCTGACTCCCACACATTTACTTATGCTTCTCTGAGTTCTCTATACCTTTTCCTGCACTGCATTCAGACCAAAAACCTTCCTTGCCTTGTACCGCGCTAGCTACTCATAGGATTCTAAACTCGTGGATCTGACACTGTCCACTCCTTCCTTTCTAAAATGGATTTTTCAACTTTCTCAGTAATGGCCATGGGGTGTGACTTGTGAGTGTTGTTACTGTTTTTGGAAAATAGTCTTTGCTCTTGTTGTTTGTTTGTTTGTTTGTGTTATTCAGCAACCAAATGGGTCCAATTCCAAGCATAGATTTTTCAAAGTGGTGGGTTAAGGAGAGTTCGAGTTCAAGGAAAGGAAACCCGGTTGTAGTGACTATGGAGAACCCCAATTACTCAGTGCTTGAAATAGATGCCCCAGACTCAGCATTTCAGCCAGTTGACAAAGACAGAGGTAAAAATGCAAAGCAGTTTACATGGCATCTCCTTCTCAAGGCGCATAGAGTTGTCGGTTGCCTTGCTTGGCTCGGAAATTCTCTTTGTTCATTGCTCCATGCCGTTAAGAAAAGATTGCTTTTTGGGCACGTGGAGGCTGAGATGTCTGCCAAGGCAAAGTTTCTGTTTCGGGTAATTCTTACTTTCTTGGTGATGGCTTTGGCATTCCTGTCTTTTGAACTGGTTGCTCACTTCAAAGGGTGGCGCTACTTTCACAACCATAACTTGCACCTTCCTCAAACTTCGGAGATCACAGGATGCTTTCACACTGCCTATGTTAGGTGGTTAGAGTTCCGGGCAGACTATATTGCTCCCCCAATTCAATCTCTATCAACCTTCTGCATTCTTCTCTTCTTAATTCAGTCCTTGGATCGAATGGTGCTTTGCTTAGGTTGCTTCTGGATCAAATTCAAGAAGATTAAGCCCGTCATTGGTGGGTATTCCCTCAACTCGTATGATTTGGAAGGATCCAACGACGGATATCCTATGGTACTCGTTCAAATTCCCATGTGCAATGAGAAAGAGGTGACACCCTTCCCTTAATCCTATGTAATTAGTGCGTCCTGCTTTTTATTCAAAACAAAACAAAAATGTCGGTGCTGTTAATTCGAAACCAATCAATCATGAAGTGGTTAGTTACTTTGAACATATTATTATGATGATAATAATTTGCCCCACCTTAATTTTTATTCTCTTACTCTTATCATAAAGTTTGCTATGTTGAATTGTAATAGTAATAATAGAAATGATAATATTGTCACTAGATTAACAGTTGACTTCCTGATGCCACTGGGACTACCGTGTTGATTTTGTGGATTATTACTCTTCCCCATAATGATGCTGACGAGTTTGGCATTAAGTGTAGGTATATGATCAATCTATTTCGGCAGTCAGCCAACTTGATTGGCCAAAAGAGCGCTTGCTTATTCAAGTTTTGGATGACTCTGATGATGAGGGCATACAGTGGTTGATCAAGGGAGAAGTCTCCAAGTGGAGCCAAAGAGGTGTTAATATAATCTACCGTCATAGGAAGTTTAGAACTGGTTACAAAGCGGGTAATCTCAAGTCTGCAATGAGCTGTGATTACGTCAAAGATTATGAGTTCGTTGCGATTTTTGATGCTGATTTCCAACCAAATCCCGATTTCCTCAAGCAAACTGTTCCACATTTTAAGGTGGCTAAGTTTATCTGACTCTTACTAGTTACTATTTCATAATCTATCCATCACTTTCCCTTTCTCATTCTTAAGTCTCCTCTGCAGGGCAATCCTGAGCTTGCATTGGTTCAGGCTAGGTGGGCTTTTGTAAACAAGGATGAGAACTTACTGACAAGACTCCAAAATATTAATCTGTGCTTCCACTTTGAGGTTGAGCAGCAGGTTAATGGGGTCTTCCTCAATTTCTTTGGTTTTAATGGAACTGCTGGTGTTTGGAGAATAAAAGCACTTGAAGAATCCGGTGGCTGGCTCGAGCGGACAACTGTAGAAGACATGGATATAGCAGTCCGAGCCCATCTGAATGGATGGAAATTTATCTTTCTCAATGATGTAAAGGTAATCATTTTGTTACCGTAGAAGACATGTTTTGTTTTGCCTTTTGGTTTTAATCCAAGCTAATCCAATCAGTATGTATCAATTTCTATTTGCCTATAAAACTGACTGACAGTTTTAGTATTTATTGATTTGGAAAGGTAGGATGAGCTTGAATTGGGTGAAGTAGTTATCTGCAGTAATTGGAAGACATGCTACACTAATTTTGGGGTGAAAAACTGTTGATGTGTACAATTTAGGTTGCAGTTTTAGTCTAAAGAAACTTCTTTCAGGTGCTTTGTGAGCTTCCGGAATCATATGAAGCTTATAGGAAACAACAACATCGATGGCATTCTGGTCCTATGCAACTCTTTCGTTTGTGCCTTCCAGCGATTACAACCTCTAAGGTGGTGTATTTTCTTTTATTGTCAGTCTATGCACTGTTTTGAAGTAAAATACAATCTGAACATGTTCTGATTTCATAACGTTGCAGATTGCTTTCTGGAAGAAAACCAACCTAATATTTCTATTCTTTCTGCTTAGAAAGCTAATCCTCCCATTCTATTCTTTCACATTATTCTGCATTATTCTTCCTTTGACAATGTTTGTCCCAGAAGCTGAGCTTCCTATCTGGGTTATTTGTTATATTCCTGTATTCATGTCGTTCTTGAACATTCTTCCTGCCCCGAAATCCTTTCCCTTCATTGTTCCTTACCTCCTTTTTGAGAACACAATGTCAGTAACCAAATTCAATGCCATGGTGTCCGGTTTGTTCCAGTTGGGAAGTTCATATGAATGGATTGTTACCAAAAAAGCAGGTCGGTCATCAGAGCCTGACCTATTAGCTGCTGAAGAACGCGATTCAAAGGCAATGAGTCTCCAACTTAATAGAGGGACTTCTGATAGTGGAATTTCTGAGCTTAACAAAATAAAGGAATGCCAAGAAACAGTTCCTGTAAAGAAAATGAACCAGATATATAAGAAAGAGCTTGCCCTTGCATTCTTACTGCTGACTGCTGCAGTTAGGAGCCTGTTATCAGCCCAAGGCATGCACTTCTATTATTTACTATTTCAAGGTGTATCGTTCCTCCTTGTTGGTCTGGATTTAATTGGCGAACAGATGAACTAGAGGATCAGAAAGGATGTGTAAAATAGAAAATTGATTGTTACAAAGTTAAATAATTAAAGAAGCTACAAGGCAGTTGGTTTTGGGTTTGGCAGTTCTATTCAAATTCAAGTTGCCTGAATATGGCTCAGGTAACATGCTGAAAGCTACCGTGGGTCATATCATAAAATAAGTGTTATTCTTGAAGGCATTTATAGAATTTTTTTTTCTTTTTCCTGGATTTACTTGTCCATCTATTGTTGTCTATCACAGTACATTCATTTTTCTTTCCGTTTTCAATTTTCTGTGACGTTGAGCTGATTCAATTTATGTCAGGATAACCGTCACCCTGTTGCTTACATCACTTTTGGTTCATATGTATGTATCTGTTGAATGACACTGATATGTTACAACTCCCAACAAATATCTGCTCACTTCTGATGCCAAGGTTTATATGTTTCTGTATCAACATTTCACTTTACGTCATTAGTGCATTTGGTTTGGTGAATTATGGTTAAATCACCACAAAAATAACTATTTGTAGCTTCAAAAATTCATGACGAATTCAACTCACCTTGTTACTAAACATGCACTATAAATAAGCATAAGCTTGCAATATTCATGCTATCAAGGTAGGTATATTTCTCGTTTTCGATTTACTTTAATGCTCTGGTGGTTATTTAATATCTATATCATGTTTATTTTTGTGAGTTAAACGTTGAAAGCAGTTTATAATGGAAAAAGAAAAGAAATTAGTGTCGGCAGGCAGTGGAGTGGAGATTGAGGAGAAAAAGCATTGGGCAGTGGAGAATTGGTTCATTAATATTTGTTTTGGGCCTTGGATTTGCCCAAGGATGAGAATCATGCGAGTGTCCCACATTGGACCCATTTGTTTTAGTTCAAGCTTTAACCATAACCGAAAAGATATTTTAGGGCATACTTAAGTCCCAAATTTGACACATGCCAATGGCCATTTCAATAATTGTAGGGTGTGCACATACCTCTCAAGCAAGGCTGGTGGACCCTGCTGTCTCAACGAAGCATTTTTTCCTTATTTTTTTAAAATACTTAAGTCCTGAATCCATCATAACAAACATACTCTTTCTTCAGCACTTTACTAAGAGATCATAGCCAAAATTTTGCACGAATTAAAAAAAGCAAAACTTTCTTCTCAATAAAATTTTAAATTGTCCCATGGATTTACATGATCTGGCCACTTTACCAACTATCAATGAGTGTACTTTTACTTTTATGGAGGGACATAAAAAGTACATTTCACATTTGTTTTCATGTCATTCCATATTAGATCTTAATCCTGTTTTGGACGCAAAAATAAAAAATAAAAAAAATCCCCCTCCTTATCTTCTTTTAAGATTTTTATGTCAAGAAAAAAAAAACTATCAAAAGGTTTTTGCTACACCTTATTTTTTTCAAGTAAAGAATCCTTTCTTGGTCTCAGTTTAATGCTGTTTAAGATTCGCAATTTTTTCGTTTGACATTTTTCAATGTGGAAATGTAAGTATGACTATCAGGTGAAGGTGTATCCTATCCTGAAAGCTGAAGTGAGAGTATCCATCTGTCAGATAAAGTTTGTTCTTTTTAAAAGAATTTTTTTTATTCGACCTCTCTGAAGGGGGGCAATCTGATCAACGTAAGTGAATGCAGATTGCCTTGGCCTTAAACCTTTCTTTCATTCCACATATGTCATAGGAAAGCAGTGTAAGATGTTTCTTGACAGGACATTCAACAAGAAGTTAGTTACTATCTTTCTATTCTGTGCTGTTGACTGTGTTCACCTTTATCACGTGAATCTCAATTATCGCTCAAAGCAGACAGTGATTGAGAGAGAGAGAGAGAGAGAGAAGAGGGTCAATGCTAGTGTGCTTCCTTCAAGCTAACTGTTGTAAAGTGCAAACATCAACCTTCTGAAATTCAAAGCAAAAAAAGAGGATAGCATACAAGACTTAGAAGGATGGAAATAACAGTGACCTTCATTAACACAGTATATTACACTATATTTAATGTGTAACACAAATACAACCCTGAAAAAACACTCCTCAACACTTCTTCATTGTACGATAATAAAGAGTAAAAATTGCATGTTTTTTCCTATATGCAGTGCTTAATATTGGACCTACAATACTTCACTGGCGTATAATAATACCAAAGAAAGGTTGATAGAGAATTGGTTATGGAAAAAGCTTAAATCTAGTAGGAATATGTTTAAAGAAACTTGTCTTTTGTGATTGAGGATTCAGTGGAACAGTCAGCCTTAGTGCCATACCAAACGATCCTTGGACGTTACTGCTAATGCTGCCATAATCGTGCAATCTTTGGACCCTTCTTTAAAGGTGACACCACGCTAGCCCCGTATTGCCAAAAGCAGTGTCCCTCTCCCTCTAACTCCAAGTCTCCCATTATGACTGAAATGTACTCACTCTCCACCGACAATTCTGACCTTAAAAAATAAGACAACAAGGAAAAAAGTCATTTCACCATTTAGGCATTTAAAATTTGAGAGAAAAGGCTTTAAATTTTACACCATATGTTTGTGTTACAGGTTCATGTGGATCACGTTCGACCTTCGAGGTTTCTTCATACAATTGTAAAGCATTCAAAAGTCATCTATCAGCTGATTTTTAATTCATATATTAGCTCATTTTAACTTTAGGCTTCAACTCAAGCCAGGCATAAAAAAAATGTATTGTAGCTTGTAACTACAACGTTATTGTTGAGGAAAGGGAAATGCAATTTTCTTCTACTCGACATCACATGTGAGGTTGTACTATGCTTGGATGTTACAGAAGGAAAACAGTATTTCAACCTAAATATTTAAATTCCATAAAGTACAAACTATCTTGAGTTTGAATGAAGATGTTAAACATTGCTTTGCCGAGAATGTTGCAGTCACTTCTCATTTCACGTTATCTTACAACCAAACGTGTAACATTATGTTCAACATACTATTCTCTCAACTAGCTCTACCCTGGGTTCGTCTGTACAGAAACAGCAAACATGGACACGGAGTCATATGTCCCTCATATATGCATTAGAAACTTGTCTGTTCACATCATTGATATGTGCAAAACTGTTAATAAAAGAGTCGTTTAACTTTATCTAAGGGAGGACTAACCACTTTCTTCATTGATCTTCTTGTAATGATGTGTAATCCTTCACCATTAAAATCTCCCCACATAACTTACGTGGGACTTGCTCCAACTTTGTCCCCTCTTGCCATGCTTGCCCTACTGAAACCCCAGGTCCTAGATAGCGAACATACACAACAATTTGATCGTTGAAAGGATAAGGATGTTTAACTGCAAAAACAAAAGCCAATTAAATATTAAATGAAATTGGGGCGTTCCAGGACTTTGAAACAATAACATGACCACCCAGCTTTGCTTCTAGTGTATATTACAGGGTAAGCCAACAAAGAAATACAATATATAACAAGAAAAGAGTCACCAAGAAAATAATGCCACAAAATACACCATGCAGACATCTATCACAGAAATTTTTGGTTAAATTTTAACATCTAGAAGTCAATATAAATACTTTAAACAATCTAACGTGTACTTACAGTTGTAAGTATTAAGATTATCCCCCTTATGAAAGAAATAAAATAGCACCAAACTTTATCAAAATAAAAATAAGACCCTACCTGGTCTTGGAAAGCCTAATGGGAGCTCTTTGATATCATGTAGTCCATCCCCAAATTCATATGCTAAATCACATGGCTGCTCAGTTGACATCACTTCCTTAAGTTCTCTCACCGTAAAATACAAGGGAGCGAAGGAGTCAGCAAATGCAGCCAAAACTGATCCACCTAGGAGGTTGTGAAATTCATAAAAAATATGTAATGTAATTGATGTTAATAGTAAGGACAATCGAATTTAACCTTGAAACAATGAACCACAATGCAGCCATAGAAGAAAAAAAGGAAAAAACCAAGCCAAGCATCACAAATGAATTCATAAAGATCCTTGATTAAACCACAATTATATCAACATGTTGAAGGAAAACCAGCAAGATTATACAATCTCTTCAATCTTCTTGTATGATTCTATACAAATTATTGAAGCATTAGGACTCAGAAACCAATACTTGACGAATTAAAGATGGACCACTAAACAGGTAAAGGTGTAAAACTAATTATGACAGTGTGCATTATTTGACTTTCTCACACTATTGTGGGAATTTGGAAAGGTATTCAAGACAAGCAATTATTCAGTTACATTTTTCTTTTGCCTAGATGCTGTTATATAATTGGACTTTAAAGTGACATTCAGAATCATAGTAACAATGCAACCTGGAGATATAAGGTGCAACACCATTTAAGATTGATGGGTATTTTTCACTAAAATGAGTAATTGTCTAAAGGTATCCATGCATTTCTCTGCCAAAAATTAAGAAACTTACTAATGATTCGTCCATATGCCTGCCCATCCTTGCCAGTAAATATAGCCTTAAAAAGTATCAAAGGTGTTAACTCTTCAAAATGTACTAACTGTACAAGAGGAAAAAGCAAAAACGAAATGGTGAATTTACCTTTCTGAAGGAATTGATCCAGGAAATTGACACTGGTCCTATGTAACAAAGTTGAATATTAATAAAGTTAGTTATAAAAAATTTAAGCATGATAACAGTGAGAAGCTAATACACATGAAAAGAAACCATTACAAATATTTTTGACACACAAGACACATTGAGGTACACATCGGAAGAAGTGTTGGAACAGGAAGCCATGAAAGAAGGCAGGTGAAGTTTGCAGGGAAATAAGCATTTCCTAATTCAAATGAAAGGTTGTTTCGAATCCAGTAAAGGGAAAATATAATATACATATATAAGAAAAGGGAAGATATTTTGAGCACTGGGATTCAAGTGTGCAATGGTATTAGGGAGCAAAATTGGCCATCAATTACTGGTCCATTCCTAGACGTGGAGGTCAGCAAAGAATGGGAGGCAGTAGGAAACAGAATGCATTGATTGTGTAGTATTAAACTTGACCGTGACTAATACCAACAACACATTCACAACAATGACGAATGAGTTCGCTAACCTCCACTAGATGTGCAGTTATAATATTCAAGCATGATACCATCTTTGTTGGAGTTAGACAGCAAGGTAGATGCACTTTTATTTGCTAACTTGGGATCATCGTATCGTGTACCAGCTACCTGCCAAGCCATTGATACAAGTCTGCACAAAAATTGGCATGTGAGTGTTCGATAAGATGAACGTGGAAGAATTAGAGAAAAGAGTAAGGAAAAATAAAATACCTAGGTTTTAACAATCGGAGAAGTCGATGTCGCCTTTCCTGAGGAATATCTTCAATTTTTTTCCTGAACAAGGAGAGTGAGAGAAGTGGCATTGAAACTTGAAAGAGTTGCAGGAAGCAAAATAGATAGTGATACCATAGGTATGCAGCGGGATTATAGGAAGAAGGGTCGAAAGGGATTAAGTCCTTAGGAGGATCAAGAAACGTCACCACATCCTGCTCATCAAAGTATGCCTTGTTACCGCTCGGAAGGAATTCAAAGGGCTTATCATCCCAAGCTGACACATTCAATTCAATGCTCCCACCATTTCTGTACATTCCCAAACCTACACAACAAAATCCAAATTATTTAATTCAAGACATGAAGCACAGCACTGCCAAGTGACGCACTCAGGCACGCACCTCTCAGCCCTGGATGCGTTTGCCGGGAAAAGGAACGACGAGTTGGACGCCACGACCATCTCGGTGGTGTCAGTGTGAGTGTCGTCGCTGCCATCATCGCCATCACTCGATAACAAAGTCAAAACGCTGCGTCTCGTCTGGTGTGGATAAATAAAAACGTACCAAAAACGAAGTGTCGTTTAGCTATGCAAGAAAAACGACATATTAGTACTTCTTATCCTATTTTAGTTGCTTTTAGTAGTAGAGGGGTGGTATCTGAAAGCGAAGGTGAAGAAATGCTTCTTCAAACGAGACAATTTGGCGCAGCTTGTCCATGGATAAGACTCAAACCCGCAACCAAAAGAAATGGTTGTGTTTCACTGAGAAGGAGGAATAATGGGGGCCCAAAATGCTCGGTGTCCCAATTGGAATTGAAGACTGAGAGCAAAACGAAGCCTTATCCGGCAGAGGTATCGAGGACCGTAATGGAGTTAGCTAAGGTGGGCACGCTATGTACGTTGACCCAAGAGGGTTTCCCACTTGCTACTGGGGTTCGATTCGCGGTTGACCCCCAACATGGCACTCCCTTTTTCTTCTTCAATTCCACTCCCAACACTAACATCCCCTCTTCTCTTCATGTTCAGGTACCTCTTCTCTCTCTCTCTCTCTCTCTCTCTCTCTTGATTATTATATATCCAGGGATTTATTTCTCTTTGTCTTTGTTTATCAGTTTGAACAGCTTGGATTGCGCACTCCTCAGTGCACTATTCAAGGAACCCTTACCAAACCACTGGATCCAAAGGTAACTAACTTGTTACTTGAGTCATCAAATCAAATCAGGATCATAATCTCTTCTTTTTTTTTTTGTGTATTTAGCGTCTTGTTTCTGTGTGGAGGAAAAGGTTTGGACAAGAAGTTGATCAAGATTTTATTTACATTATTGCTGTGGATCGGGTACTGCAATTGGAAGACATTCAGGAGGTACGAACCAACGCCACACTCATTAAGACATATCAGAACCTAACCTTGTGCCTATCCTAGTAGAGTAGTAGTGATGTGTTGCATACTGCATTGCAGGATGGCAGATTACAAAAATGCTCAACCCGATCCTCTTCGTGACTCTGCTCACAACTTGGTCACTGAAATCAACACCAACAATATGGAAGACATTACTCGCTTTTGCAATGTCTACGTTGATTTGGATTTCCTGGTTTGTTACTACTAACACTATCTATGCCTGATGTCATCAAAATCACATTGCTAAATGCTAGCTAAACAGAATCCTACTCTTAATTAACTTTGCAAGGTCTCCGAGGCAAAGATGATATGGGTTGATCGCTTGGGCTTTGACATGCGTTTGTCTTCCCCTCGCAAAGGTGTGTTTGACGTCCGCATTCCTTTCCCCAGAGAAGTCACCGATGAGAAAGGTGCCCAGTCCACGTTTAATTGTATGTCTCAACTCGCTTGGGAGGTTGAAAGAAACTTCCAACATCCAGACTTTTCAAAGGTTAAAGAGTTCAAGCCAGTCAAGTCCCCCTTTCTGTAACCCACATGCCAATTCTTCAATTGTTATCAAACATCCATCCATCCTTGGTTATTTTTCAAAGAATATGACTATGTCTATCGTGGCTTTGTTTAGTTTTGTGTGCCAAGTTTTGACTCATCGAGTGTTGATGCAATGTTTGATGTACTTCTAAGGTGTTTTGTAGCCAAATCAGGAAAAATCCAATACACATTTGTATTTCAAAACTCTGGTATATAGGCAATGCATTTTGATATCAAATCCGAGTTGAATGGATTAACAGGTGTTTGCATATACTTATGCATCTATAAATGTGTGACATTTCAGTAACAAGTAGAATATAGAGTATAGACATGATAATTTAATAAGCAAAAAAGAAGGTTAATTATATCCATTCTAATATGATCTTTTTTTTCTTCTCTTTAAGATTCGAACTTGTGACATTTTCTTCTTTGACTGGATATTACCGGAGGCATAGTTATGAGATTAATCCTTGAATAAGGGTGTTAATTAGGTAAATGTTAGAATGACCATTTCAAGATTCGAACTTGTAACACTGCTGGTAAAGTTTATACTTTATAGAGACATAAGTACTTCCATTGCGAGGAATGTATGATGGGTGCATATGTTGTGATTGATCCGCGTCTAAGTTAATACCAAGTGTATCTTGTAATATATTTCATGTAATATGATAAATACTTTAAGCTTAAGAATTATCTAAAACTAATGAGTTTGTAGAAGAATGCAATGTTGTTGTTACTTTAAAATCTATTTTCCAACATTGGGATTCATTAAGTAATATACATTAAAAAAGAATAGAAATAACATTATGTAATATACATTAGAAGAGAATAGAAAGAAACTTATATATAATTTTCCTTGAGAGGCCTTTATTCACAATAGTATAAACATATGTCTATTCTTTTCTTTTTTCTTTTGTTGAAAAAATGGTACAATGAAATTCGAAAAGCCAAAAGACAATAAATACCAAAGTCGGCAGTGACTGTGATAACATATAAGTAACACTGAAGGCCTACTTGCAAATGATTTGTATTTTTCTACACGCACACATTACGTTAGAGTACATTAACTTTCATCCTGCAAAGTACAAGGAAGAGCATTATAGAGCAGCTAGAGTCAAGCGAAACTGATGACCGACTTCTTTTATTTTACTAATCAAGTCTGCCTGTTTAATGCTACTACCCTTCCTCTGCTTCGGCTGAAACAGAGACCTAATCTTGTTCTCCAAACTCTGTGCCGTATATTTTATATGCTTGTCAACCTTAGCATCATTTTCGATTGACAAACAATAATTCTTGACATAGGCCCTATAAATTGGTATAATACCTTCCACCAAATGCTTGCATACATTTTCCCTCAAGATCTCATCGGATATTACCCAATTAGATTGCTTCTTGTACCTTTCATCAAAAGCTAGATTGAAAGCATTTAGTCTCTTTGCCAAGTCTTGGCTTGTCACACTTACACTGGAGGGTGAAAGTATGTCCCTTGGAACTACAAGAATAGATATAAGCTTTCCCCAGCTGTTCCTCAAATAAAGTGCTGCATAATAGTCCTTATATTGCTCGTGTGCTCTTAACCAAGAATCTCCCATCATATTTCCTAGCACAGTACCCCTCAAATTGCAGAAATGACAGTGATTATTCATCATAAAAAGGTAGGACAATGTGATATCTTCATAGGCCTTTGACCAAGTATCCAAATTTACCGCAACCTCCTTAATTGCGTTATATATTTGGCATAAAACAATACCCTCTTCGTACGCTTCCTTTCTCCAGCTAAGATGTATTCCCAAAACCTGTGTCAAGTGTGGCCTATAGTCATCCCCAAGCAGCTGATTGCAGTAATCAGTTACAAAGCTTACCAGCTTGGGAATGCTGCCATCAGGGGGAGGAGAAGTTGGTCTTTGCAACTTCACTTGTGCTGGAAGTTGCCAGAATATTTCACTGGCGCCATTGACTACTTTTTTTATAAGATCCTCAGTCACAGTTCTAATTTCTTTACAAGCTTTCGCACTGAAAAGCTGGTTGAATTTTAGCCTTAGACCATTTAAGACCTTGAATATGGACAGCAGGTTTAACAACTTGAAGGGGTCATTTTTCCTATTGGTGATAATGCTTCCAAATCGAATAAAAGAAAGAATTCCTGATTCCATGGCAATCTTTGCAAAACACCCCATCCATGCTTCTGGACCGATTTTCTCAAAGACAATAGTTGAGAGCCTGCACTCAGTCTCGAGCAGTTGCTTCACAACCAACTCCAAATGGCAGCCCCATTGGTCTATGTAGCTATCCATACACTGTACAGCCTCAAATTCAGCTGTTGGAATCTCAAGGTAACTCAAATCTAAAGTATTCAAGCTTCGACGAGCATTCATACCTCGAACTTCAACATAGATAGATTGACACTTGTCTAGCCTGCCATTAGCATGTAATCTCTCAATGATGGCATGCAACTTCCCTGCTAAAGAACTTGTCAATGGCAAAGCTTGTTTGGCAATACTGGCTTGCCGGCCAATGTGTGATGTCAATGAAACCAAAGGAAGAGGCATGGAGTTTGCTATGAGAAGCCTATGGAACTCAAGTTCTAGTTTGTCAAAAGCAGTACTAAGAAGGCCTCCATCAAGGCGAGCACTTTCCTCCTTGACCTGCAATTCTTGCAATATTCTCAAAGATTTCTTCACATTCAACAGGTAAAGCTCATTGGTGATTGATTTGTCCTGTAAGAACTCAAAAACGTCCTTCAACCAGCCAACTGCTAACCGGCAATTATCAGTGAGAAGCTTCAGTGCTTCCTCAAGCTTCTTTGTGTCTGAGACATAGGTATATAGATCAGAAGAGGGGTCTGTTAAGAGAGAATGTTCCAACTGATGAACAGAGTCAGAAACTTTGAGGAGTGCAGCAGCAGAACATAGAGCACTGTCTATACCGTGGTCAATGTTGACAAATGAGCACTTCTGCTTTGAGATGGGTCTAAGGGAAGCTTGCAAGGACAGATATCTCTGGTTAAGTAGCTCCAACCTAGATCCAGATTCATCTAGTGCAGAGGAAATGGCGCTTGATGTTTCCAAACTAGTTGTCAAGCACTTTCTGGCTGCTTCAAGACTCTCCATATCAATGGCAAATCAAGTGCGGACTCGAAATGATTACTAGTTTGGCCTTTAGATTGCACCCAGATTATTACAATTACTGACACATGAGGTTTGGTCCAATGAAAAAGATAATATTTGTTGGTTTCTTGTTTATCACCCCACTCACATTCCTTCACCAAACTCAACAAACAAAGTAAAAAGGGGGCTAACTTCACTTGCAATACAAACATCTCAGTAATGTAATGTCAACCGCCAGCCGGTAGAACTTCCTTGAATTAGGGTAACATAACATAACCACATGCACAACTAATTTCTCAAGCCATTCTTTATTATTCTTCAATCCTAGCTTCCTTCTTTAATTCGACGACCAAGACCTGCTAGTCTTGCTTCAACTGCCTCAACTATCAACCAAAAAATTACAACGATAGTCTCGTTTTTGCTGCACGCAATTCCAATCGTTGATTTTACGCGTCTTTAATTTGTCTTGAAGCAGATGTCGCAATGAAAAGGCAAACAAGTCACCAAGTTGTTGTTATTTTACTACATGTACACTCGTTTCATTAACGAAGAAAACACAGGCGAAATCAAAAGGTTTTACAAAAAAATTGAACTTCTAAAAATAGCTTACGATTTAAATTTTTAATAAAATCTAACTTGTATAAGTAGTTCTTAATTATTTTTTAAATTTTATATGAAGTTTATCAAAATAATTTATTTATTTGTTTATTTCAATAAATCTTATTATTAAAATTTTATTAAATGATCAATTATTGCTTATTCAAGTACATCCTTAAAAGGTTTTGTTGTAATTTTTTTTCATATTTTTATTAAATATAAAGTCAACATCTGTATCATCCAAACAAGTATGATATTAAGCTATATCCCAGTTTCTCATCTTCATTCCCACTCAACATCTTCCACAACAACGAAACAAAGCACAATAAAATCGCATGTTATGAAGGATTACGCAGTCGCAGATTTGTGCTACAATAAACTCCAGAGACGAAACTTCACCTACTACAGGACTGCGTGACACAGGCATATCCCTCCAGAGCAAGTGCTTATCAACTTCTAAAAATAACTTTTTCAACTTAAATTGGCAAATTTAAGCTTTTTTAACTATCACTCGTACTATGGTACATTTCTGTACCATGGGGTCTTTCGAAGTTTTAAAAGTGTGACCAAGGACCGGCAATGATAAAATAACTAATGATATATGAACAAAATATTTTTGAAAACAACAAAAAGGAAACACTGGGAAAGAAGGGAAACCACGAATCTAAAATTATAAATTATTGATGATAGCTAAGGCACAAATCATCACGTGACAACTACAATTTATCATTAATGATTATTATCCGAAGACATGCGAACATATGTATGCAAGGCCAACCAGAACAAATAGTCACTAGATTGATTCTCATATCAATATACGGTGTCCGTCCCCATGTGTAGAAAAATAGAAGATGGGTAATAAGGATTTTTCTTAAGCAGTATCCAAGGAAAGAATACAGACAAAATTGGAAATTCAAAAGGGAAAAAAAAAAAAAAATACTAACAAGCGGGCTGCCACCAAAAGCCGCAGAATTTGAAGCAATAACCAAGCTTGAAGTTAGCTGCCACAGGAAGCTACACAAAGTTGATAGAGGCGAAGAAACATCAGAGAAAACGGGCATTTGCTCCTATTAAGCGGCTCCCTTCTGTTTCAAAGTTATCTTATCCCCAAGACTGAGGGCAATTCCCTGAGTTTTACTTCTTATTCTGATGTATCCACTCAACTTACCATCTGCTTGCTTTTCAATGCTCACATTCACCAAAGCATCTTCCCCAAAAACACTCTTAGCATAAAGGTTTGCAGCAAGGAATCCACAATCCCCTTCCAATGCCGATCTAAACAAACAACAACGGAAACCAAATGATTATATGAAATGGGTCCCCATAAAATCAAGATATAAAAATGTTTTATGTCCATACATTAATGATTAGTAAGTAACATGAAGTGTTGAAATAATATTGTCTCATTTATGTCTACAATTTATTAGAAAGATGTTTCATGTGACAAAAAACAATAACAAGCAAAGTTAAGACTCGGAAATGAAGAAGCAGATAAGAACTGGTGCAACAAAATGAAGATGCAGACAAGACCAGCATTTGAAAAAACTTTTCCCGTCTCAAACTATCAAATGCCACAAACACTATTTTTATAAGATATTTTATTATAAAATTTAAAAACATTTTTCTTAGAAAAAGCAAAAGCAAAACAGGTCTTCAAATCCACGTAGTAGATGCTATGAAACACAAGCAATAACTGCCAGAAATTTGCATGTTTGGGTGGGCTACAGAGAATTTCTTGTGTAAAATTAGTGTCCACAACAGAACCTGAGCAGAGACAGATAACTTACGGTGGAGTCAGGCACTTCATATTTGTAGACTTGATAATGTGGTTCAGGAAGTCCCTCTCATCTTGTAATACTGTATTTACAGCAACCTAAAACATAAAAATCATTTTAACAAACGAATCAGAGATATCATCCAGTTAATGCAGAAATGTATTGGCTGACTCATGAATCCCTATCACATTTGTGCTTCTGTGATAACTTCACCAATGCACGGATGTGCCAATTTTGGTATCATATCAATATATATATATATATATATATATACAGAAACATGAATGATATGGGTGCAGCAATAATGCATGATTATTGGTGTTTTTCTCTGATGCATTTTAGCAGGATATGGTTTGACCCAAGACAACACAAAGCCATCCTGCATTCACACAGATGATACCAGCCTGTGCAGAAAACTCCCAAAATTACAGTGAGCATAGCTCAAATCTGTGTGATTTAGTCATTGTGGGATAAATTGCATAACTGTTATCCAAAGTAGGCCACAAAATGACCATTCCCCCAGTCACGATATATATGAACTTCAAAGCCAAAATAGCATTATGTCAACCATCAAGATATCAATGCATATATTGGAGACAAAATGCTATTAAAAAACAAATTTCAAATCATAACTTTTATGAGCTCATAGTTAATAAAAACACCAAGGGCTCAATAAAAGAGCACACCATAACTCTAAATGATAAAGTACCTCATAAAAAATTTGTCCCGTAATTTTTTTAATTAAAGTGGAGTTGCTTTGGGCAAGAAAAGGTAGCACCATATTTTTTACCCTTTGGTTAAAAACATAGCCAATGGGTGAAAGAGGAAAGAGATATACCTTGTTTTCCCACTCAAACTCAGCCCACATAGTTCTGAATGCCACATCGGCACAAGATGCAGGAGAAATGTAGTCCATGATGTCAATATGGATATCATTTAGAACAATAACTGTTCTCTCAAGAACATTAGAAGATGTCTCATAGACTATGTTACCAAATATAACTCCTGTTTCAGTTGATGAAACCTTAATGTTGGCTTTAATTTGTTTGCTTGATTCTGGAGCAAGCGTATAGTTTTGTGGACGCTCAACAAGTTTGAGATCACCCATGGTTGCTAACTCCAAACATAAATTCTGAAGAGTTTCCTTGGTTCGGTTGATGACAGTAACATCAAGGACAATGTCATAGTGATGCACTGTGACATATGCTTCAGCATAAACAGGATCACTGAATCCAGTGAGCTGAAGAATGCGATTGAGCTTATTTGCATCATCTGCATCCTTTGTAAATTCCCCAGTAGCACGTTTGAGATCGTCTTGAACCTCATCTTCCAGCTCAAGTTGGCTCATACCCTGAAGAATTCAGAAGAAAAGAATACACATATTGACCATTAGAAGAAACACCAGAAGAGCTAGTGTACTTAAATAGATGTTGGTTGTTACACAATTTATAAGCCACTGGCAGGAATTACATACATGAGCCAATTTAACATCATAATTCAAGCAATACATGTAAATACAACCAAGTTCACATCATGCAAAATGCAGAACTCGAGAAATATAATCAAACAACAATTCAGTTATACCCTCACAAAAAGAGTATATAAATTCAGTTATCATACCTTCCTGCTCTTCAGATGGTAAAAATCAATAAGATCATCAGGCTGTGCATTAGAAATTTGAGCCTTAGCTTTAATCTCCTCAGTCTCACGATGCTGCTTATCTGCAAGCATTTTCACAAAGCTCTGTCTGCAAGATTGCAGCCATATCTTCCTTATTTCATCACCAGTATTGCACAACAATCTAATGCAAAGGACAATCCTGTCATAAGAATCATTATCAATTGGATGTGGAAGAATTGAAGATTGACCCAGCTGCAGCATTGAGACAATGATCAACAAGGCCTGTGTAGTTGCCTTGTTAACTTCAGCTTTTGAAGTCTGAACCTCTTCCAACCTTAACACAAGTTTTGTCAGTGTACATGCAACTACCGCCCCAAGAAAGAAATCACCTGAAAGAATGAGTGATCTCAAGTTCCCAGTAGAGGACAGAGAACCCTGTACAAGGGTGGGTGGTGACATGGCAGTTTCCAGAGCAGCACTCTGGGTGGCATAGGTCCCATCTGCAAGAATAGCAGGCCTCCTAGAAGACACGGTGGTTGAGTTCACCTGCTGTATGGGTTTTGATGCCTCCTGACCGTCTCCTTCCTCAGTAACAGTATAAAACGGAAGGTCACCAAGACACTGCTTAATGGTTGCAATGCCACTCTCAACCTCCGAAAGTGACAGGCAATACTCACCAATTATCCAGAGCGCACATGAGCACACCCTTGCAGCACGGATTTGGTAGAAAGTATCCAAAAGCCTGGTGATGATAGAAATCCGCAACTTGGGGTTGGTCTCAATGATCTCGCGCACAAAAACAACCACATCCATGGCAGAAGCCACATTGGTATCCCCCAGGAAGTCCATCAACAGATGCACGACAGTGCTAGCCACCTCCGGGAACTTAATGGCACAAGTATGAATAGCCTGCACCAGCATCTGCCTGTACTCCCCATTCTTCTCATGCTCCCCACTCTGAGTTTTGACAACCTCTTTCTTGAGCATCATAACAACCTCATCAATGTTCCTGGGAGTTATGAGCTCGAGAGAAATATCAAGAGTCTTCCGCCTAATATCATGATTGGGAGTGGAAAGTGCCCGAAGGACATCCATGACCATCTCCACCATGATTTCCCTATTGGAAGTCTTGAGCTCATTCAAACGATCAAGCACAATGAGTTTAACATTGTTATCACTCTGAGAAAGCAAAAGCTGACAGTAAGTACTAGCAGCAGCCCTAATGGCAGTGGGTGCAGAAGAGAGTGACACAAGGGTGCTAGCACATTCATAAATAACAGCAGTGGAAGGAGCATTCAAAAGGGATATAATGATCTTAATGTACTTCCCCTTCTCCCCCTTATTGCTCCTACAAACCTTCCTAATCAGCTCCAACACCACCATCTGAAGCTGTTCACCCCAGTCAATAATCCTATCGATATTCGTAAACAGATAATTGATGGCGCGATCTTGCGCGCAAGAAAAGAGCATAAGAAAGGCATTGCGCTTACTAGAAGGATCCTGCTCGGTGGACAAGAACTTGTCCACGATCTCCGGCGCGCTGTCGAGGAGCTGCTCCCCCTGGGGGAGCTTGTAGACGGACATGACGGCGAGGACGGCGTTGCGGCGAACGAAGGGGTGGCGGTGTTCGAGGTTGGCGAGAATGGAGGGAATGAGAGGCTCGATGATCTCGGACTCGTTGAGGCGGCAGAGGAATCGGAGAGTGACGCCGCGGATGTACTCGTTGGGGTGCTGGAGGTTGTTGCGGAGGTTCTGGCAGATGAGGATCATCTCAGGGAGGACCTTGCCGCGAGAATCGGTCTTGTCGATGATCTCGAGATAGAGGAGAAGGAGCTTCTGGATGGTGTGGTCCTCGGAGGGGAGAACGTAGCGGATGATGGTGATGAAGAGCTGAGGAATGGTCTCGCCGTTCAAAAGGATCATAATGGCCTTCTTGAGCGCGTCGATCTTCGCAGCGACGTCGTTTCCTTCCAGGGCCTCCTTGATCTCGTTGGCCAGCGCCGGCGTGCCCTTGTCGAAGTGGACCACCAGAGTGCACGACTTCTCCATTTCTGATCTGCGATTCTCAGAGACCAGATCTGATATTGCCAACTCTGAATCACACACAATTTGGAAAGGAAGAAGAAGCAGATCTGTCGGATCTGAGTACAAAGAAAGAACAATTTTCAGTTTTTAACACCACTGACTCCTTGGGCTTCGATACTTTGTCTGGCCTTCCAAATATGCTATTCTCACACCCTACATTTTGAAAATAATATGAAAAGACTATCCTACCCTACCTCCCTCTTACCCTTCTCACATACGCATGTCCAAGTGAAGAAATATGTGGACACTTTAAGGCTGGTCGATGCATCCTCCTTCTACCTGCCACTGAAGGAGATGATCATCACCCTTGCTAATGTGTCTTGTCTATCACCGATAAGGATGATGCAAAATTGTTATTGAATACTAAGTAGGGCATTATTTCGGACAAAGAGTATATCTGTTGAATAATTTTAACTACTTTACATTGTTAATTACTATTGTGCAGTATAAATAATTGATTGAATATCCAACTAGTTATTATATTGCATAAAATAATTACTATTTAATAATATAAATTTATTATACTTTATGATACATGATTAATATTCAAATAAAGAAAATTTTTGCTTTCTCTTCAAATGTTTAGGTTTCTTCAATCCATATTAAATATAATAAAATGTTTATAAATCAACTTATTTATAATTTCAAGTAATTACCTTAATTACAAATTTATTAATTATATTATTTATTTTAAATTTACATTTTAAAATAATCCTACTTTAAAAGAAATGTCATAATTATCTTAATTAATTCAATTAGAGTATATACTTGTTTTAATTACCTTAACTGTTATCAGGGGTACTATAGGTAAAAAACGGACGGATTGCCAAGGGAATGACACGTAGTGAGTAACTAATGCAAATATACTTGCGAAAAAAGAACAGAAAGATTTAGCTTGTTCAATTTAGAGTAGTAAAAAACCCAAAAAAAAAAAACTAATTATGAGGAAGTTGACAACAAACTAAGGAATGGGGCAATTAAATGAAAGGGAAAAAATAAAACATAGAAGTGATAAAAAAAAATAGAAACCTCTCAAATGGAGAAAATGCAAAAAGAAAAGGAAGAGAAATGGGGGTGATTATGCAAAAGACTATGTAAAAAAATTACCGACATTGAAGAAATGAGAGAAGAGGTCAAATATAAAATCAAATTTTAAAAATAAAGAAATCAATTACAATTATGAAAAAAAAATACTCATACTGAATATAAGGATGATTGTAAAAATATGGTAAATAAAAAGATAAAAACAAATAAATTTTGCATGTAAATTAACTTGTATGTAAACATCTTGAAGTTACCACATGAAATACTATTCTTTGTAACATTGCTCCAAAAATTGAAACGTGATAATTTCCTTTTAAAAAAATTATTTTTTGCATATAAAATAAATATAGATACATATTGATATATATTAGATATAAATATTGATTGGTTGTATTTTTATTTAAAAAACAATAAATTTCTCTGTCCACATAAACAAAGAGCAACGCTAATTGTTACACATGTCATTTGTTAATATCATGCGTTATAATAACACATGACATTATTTACATACACATACAATTAATATATATATATATATATATATATATATATATATATATATTTCAAAAACTACTATTGCCAGGTGTATTTTGAATCAAAATTAAGTGATTTTGAAAGATGAATTTTATCTACAACTATACATTTTATTATTTTTATAATGTATAAAAGATAGATGTAAACATAAATTTTTGAAACATCTGAATTGAAAATAATAATGTACAAACATTTTAGGTTTCATGTTTGAAGGATGATAGATCATTTGGTTGGAAATAATAATCTTTTATGACTTGTAGGTTTAATGTTTGAAGGATTATAAATCATTTTGAGAGTAATAATCACCTACACCTTACAAGTTTGATGAAGGTCTTTGATAATATTTACATACAAGTGTTTTTAATACTTGCATTAAAAGTTTATGATTTATTTTACATTTAAAAATATACAATAATAATAAATAGAAAAAAATTGGTTTGTGTAACTCAATCAATAATATTATAAGTTTTGTTACAAATGCACAGGAAACAATGATGATCTTACCACTCTAGTATATAACAACTTTTAAATATCCAACAAGCAAACCATCAAAGTCAAGAAGTTTAACATATTAACAATGGGTAAAATTTAAAAATAATATAAATTAAATAAAAAATTAGGTAAATGGTGCAATTTGGAAACAAATTGGAAATCTGGGGCATCCAAACACGCCTGGTTTGGGCGTGTTTAAACACGTCCAAATGGGGCGTGCTTCACCAGCTTTTGACACGTGGCGGCCATACAGACAAGGTGCAGTGTGGTCGCAAACTTCGGAAGACCATAACTTTTGACTGCGATGTCCAATTGAGACAAAACCGGTGGCCTCGCGCTTGAAATTGTAGGAGAAGCCGCTAGTATGTATCCTGCGGGGACTTGCCCAAAATTTTTTCCCAAAAGAGGCCTCTAAGTGCCTCGAAATTGCGATTTAATCGTCGAAGCTACAAAAAATTTTGTGTTTTCTAATTTTTTATCTATTCAATTAGTGAATTGCAATCTATTCTTTATTTATCTAATTAATTCTCTTAATTTCAAACTTTTTGACATAAAATACGTCTCCATCGGACATTACTACGAGAAATTACGACTGTTCAAAGTTATATGCATCGTCAATTCTACATTATAATTTTGGTAAAAAAATTTATTTGTTAAACCAAAATCATTTAAAAATCTACAGCAAGAACCTTGTTTCAACTTGTGTCAAGTCCATCATCATATACACAGAGAAGAAGCAAAACAGAACAAGAAAGAAAACGTGTGATCATGTCTTTCTCCCATTCACCTTCTTCATCAGCTCATGCTCATAGTCGTCAGAGTAACCCTTTAATTCTCGCAAACTACTCTCAGAGTAACCCTTGTGGCCATGGCTCTTGCGGAATCAAATCACGCTATGGCATGGACTACTATGAACAGAACCCACTAAACCCTAAACAATTAACCAAATCCAACAGTTAATTAACCCACAACCCTAAACAAATGCATAAATTTTCCAAAATTATAGTGTAAAATTGACGATGCTTATAATTTTGAACAGTCGTAATTTATCGTAGCAATGTCCAATGGAGACGTATTTTATGTCAAAACGTTTGAAATTAAGAGAATTAATTAGATAAATAAAGAATAAATTGCAATTCACTAATTGAACAGATAAAAAATTAGAAAACACAAATTTTTTGTAGCTTCGACGATTAAATCGCAATTTTGACGCACTTAGAGGCCTCTTTTGGGAAAAAAATTTTGGGTAAGTCCCCTTAGGGTACTTGCCAACGGCTTCTCCTCTCAATTTCGAGCGTGTGGCCACCGGTTTCGTCTCAATCGGACATCGCAGTCAAAAGTTATGACCTTCCGAAGTTTGCGACCACACTGCACCTTGTCTACATGGCCGCCACGTGTCAAAAGCTAGTGAAACACGCCCCATTTAGGCGTGTTTAAACACGCCCAAACCAGACATGTTTGGGTACCCCAGATTTCCAATTTGTTTCCAAATTACACAATTTGCCTAATTTTTTATTTAATTTATATTATTTTTAAATTTTACCCTATTAACAATATAAGATATTATATATCCATTATCCCGATTCACTCTCAACCTTAAAATAAAGTCCACAAAAGCTCATGAAAGTAACTAATTTCTTAAACTGATGTAAATCCCTTATAAAAAAAAAAACACCAATGTAATTAATTTACGTATCTCTCACAAGTTCCATGTAAAAAATTAAAATCATTGTTCCTTTTCTTCCTCTTTATTTTGTTTATCTTCTTACAATCACATGTACACTTTAAATAGAAATAATTATATATACAATCACATGTACACTTTTAAAAAATGACATTTCTATTTAAAATGAAACACTTAGAATGTAATTGAATGGTTTATAAGTTTAATGGATTTGCATCGTTAATGTAAAAAATTTATAGTGTCAACTAATAAAAATAATTTTTCATAAAACTTTTAAAGTAATTATTACACAAGTGAATAAAATTAGTATATATAATTATTTATAATTTGATGACAATCTAAAATAAATCTTTAGATGCATTTATTATTCATTCTTAATATTTTTTTAAACATAAAACTTAAATTCAATACTTTATTTTTAAAAATCAAATATACTATATTTCTTTTATACTTGGGATTAGATCCGCAGACGCCACATAACTAATACCGAAGTAGTAGAGTAGGGACAACTATTGTATTTTGTTCCTAGTAAGGGTGTTTCTCTATCCACATTAATAGAAATAGAAATACTAATTGGACTGAAGAGCTACTACTTCTCTTTCTTAAGTCGTTATTTTTATGCTTATTTTTACATAAATATAAAAATTGCTATCACCGATTCACCATTAATAATCATCACAACTTAGACTGTGTACAAAATAACTAGCGTTAAATTGAGCAGACTAGAATAAGATATCATATGTGACAAAAATACATGTTTGGTTCCTTGTTAATTATTTGTTTGAGGTAGGACAAATTTAAATTCTATATAAGTGTGCTCTGAGTTGAAAGTCTTTCTCTTCTATATAGTGGTACACCATTTAAATTATTTTTTAAGAAAAAAAGGTACGCATAGTTGGAGAATTATTTTTTGTAAGAAAAACGTCATTTTTTCCTCTGAATTTGACATGAAAAGAAAAAATGGTGGGAATTTGAAAACAATATAAAGACGTAGTTTAGACCGAGGATTTAGCGGGAGGCTTTAAAGCCATTATTTGAGGCGGATTAGTCGGGATATCGGATATCCAATTCCTCTCATTCGATTTATTTGACTACATATGTTTTATAAATATGGTCATTTTTTAATCACATCTCAGAACTTTGTTTGATGAGGACATATAACTAATAGAAAATATTGAATACCTCTCAAACCCCTAACCAGTTTTACTTACATTTTAAATTATTTAATTAAATTTCCTCATTACAAATAATATTAAAAAATATTTTCCGGATAATTAAATTACAATTTCTTCTCTTCAAAGTAAAATAATTGAGTCTTTATTGATCATAGTATGATATTAATTCCGTGTTTGTTCTTCGTCCCATCGTGTGCAAAATCCGTCAGACTATAACGACAATCACAATATTATGAGAGGGATTAATATCTGGTTTAGTGGGATGGAAATACCTATAGCAAGTCCAAAAAAAAAAAAAAAAAACTTATCAAAATTTGTTATGGAAATAAATAGTCTAAAAACTCTCAATGAAAATCATTATACTTATAGTATGAAACAAATCTTTTGAAAAAATTACGATACTAATTGAAACGAAAACGATCAATAGGTTCTCAAGAATCTCAATTCTTGCACTAATTGAATCCGTTTAAAATTGAGTTACGATTTCAATCTTTGTTTCATTTGGATAAATTAGTGATTTTGTATATATCCTCTTTTTTTTTTTTGCTGAATTTTGTATATATCTTGGTTAACAGGGTCAGTGGGGCTTTTATAAAAATTCAGAAATTTAATATTCTATATAATATTTTTATGTTTTTAATACATCAATTGTTATTTTATCTTTTAAATGTATTTTGATATTTATTATCAATCTCTAGAAAATGTGTGCTTAAATTATCTTATTTTAATTTTTTTCTAGTTTTAATAAGTTGGAAAAAGAATGTACTTAATATTTTAGACTGATAAGGAAATAAAAAGTATTTATTAAATAAAAATTTCTAGCATTTATGTTATAAAATTATTGAAGACAAGTCCTAACATAGATAAAATCATGTGTTCATGATTTATGTATCATAAATTCGAATTGGTTAAGACTACTTACTCATTTATTGTTATAACAATCTAGTCAAGATTGAATCCAATCAAGGTTGAACAATATATTTAAGTGCAAGAAAACTTTGTTCAATGAATTTTTTTATATTATTAAATAAAACATACTTCATATTCTTACATAAATCTTTAAGATATTAATTAACAAGAAAGAATTCCCAATGATCCACGTTTGGAAAAATATTAATTTTGACTGGGTATGATATTTTCATTAGATGGAATTGTACTTTTCAAACTTGATATTTTACAGTGTGTGGCTGTTGGCTTCGGATCTCGAGCTCCAGTTGAATAACAATATACAATTACCTCATTTGTTTGTTATTAACATCTCTGCGTTGGCATTGAGTTTTTAATATACAATATAATTTTATAGAGACCTGTAGCCTGGCCCTGTAGGCTTAAACTAGCAATTAGCATCATATGCTAAAGTCTAAAGATCTTAAATTAAATGTATATATTTCTCTGCATAGAGATCTTAAATATATAATATATATTAACTTGTTGCTCATTTCTTTGAAGTTAATTATATATTTTTATATATAAAAACTCTTAAATTCTCATTTTTTAATCTAAATTTTTTATAACTTATGTTGGATATATAGTATGAATTAATTTTAGAATTTAGAAAGTTTTTTATTAGATTAGAATGATTTTAGATTATGTAAGATTACATATTAAAGAGAATAATTTTTTTGAAAAATAAAAAATGTAATGTTTTGATTAATAAATTTTAAATAGAAGTAAGTTTAAAATTATTATTTAATTAATTTAACGAAAGTTGTAAATAGAAAGCAAGAATTTTGAGGGTTTTAAACAGAAGTAAATCAATGAATGAACTAAATTTATTCAATTTTAAAGTAACAATACATGACAATGTCCATTAACAAAAATAAGAGTTTTAGGTTGATTAGTCAAAATGAATATTATATTATATTTTGTATTTTTAATTGACGTGTCGTGACTGATTTTCTTGTTGAGTTTTGACTGATTTTTTATTCTCTGATTAATTTTTCTACAAGTCGATTTTGTGATTTATTTGAAGTAGACACTCGACCAATTTATTGATTTATTATCTACTACAAGTCTAAAACCATTTTAACCTACTGTGGTAAGATTAGTAGAGTTAGAACACATGTGTCCTGCACAAAATAATTATAAATACAATAATTTTAACAGGCAGTAAATAGAGTAAGAATGGATGTGTCTTGTATAAATATAATTATTTTTAATCAACAGAAATTAATGATCCTTAAATAAAGCATTGGTTAGCAAACGTGGGTTTAAATAGCAGAAGTGTTGATAGGAAAGGCGACGTAAGATTTGAGTAGGAAGCACATCATTGTCAGGGGTAGTGTCGGTGATGAAGTAAGTAACCACTACAATAAATATAGTTACAAACTTACAACATCAACAACTTGGGTTTCTTGTCTTAGTGTCTGTTCCCCACCTCCATGTGCATGTGCATGTGCTGCTAAAGCTGCTGCTTCCGTTCTTCATGTTTCACTTCTACTTTTAACTTTGTGGCTGCTCCTCATTTCTAATCTCTCCTTCCCCATTTAGATTTCTACTTTCTCTTTCACACATATCATGGGAGTGGATTTAAGGCAAGTGGTGGCGGGTGTCCTCACCATCACAATGTTCGTCATGCTTATACACATGATCAAAAGAGACCATTTTGATACCGTTGATGTAAGAATTACTATCTCCTCCCTCTTCACTTCATTTCATTTGCTACTCTAAACAATTACCCAGGGATCTATCTTCTGACTTCTCTATGTATAGCTTGTAGAGATCATAGATCCTTAATTCGCAATTCATAAATTTAAGGAAATAAATAAATCAATCTGTAGCCAAATCTACCCAAATTGATTAATCAAGCTTGGACTTGGTAGACAGGCAAATTGCAAACTCACATTTTTCTGCCTTCAGTTTTCTCCTATTCACTCTCTCTCTACCTGATTTTCTTAGCAACCCACATTCAGAATCCATCTTTTTTTATACCTTCAAGGTCACCCTGCCTTCCTCACAACGTTTATTTATTTTTTGTCCAAAAAAAGAGAGAAGAAAAAAACAAAGGTAGAATCATTTCAATTCAATACATGTCAGTCCAAGTACTTTTCCAATGAATTTATTTCACTTTGACCTTTTGTTTTACAGGATAAACTTCCTGGAACGGAGGATGTCAGCTTTGAAAGTACAAACTTTGATACTACTCATGTTAGAAAGAACATCGGGATTTGGAAGGGAGATGGTGATGAGTTAAAACCATGCTGGCTTAAGCCATCTGAAGGTAAAATTTGATTCTAAAGACTTACAAATTGTCAAGGAAGGAACTTATATCAGTTACATTTGCTCACTCTTTTTGTCCGTATTAATTAATATTTTTGGCAATGTCTGGCAGATAACGTGGAGCAGACTGAGGGGTTTGTTACCTTTTCTTTAACCAATGGCCCGGAGTACCATATATCTCAGGTAACTGATCCAACTATTGTGCTTGTCTCATTGAAGAGGTCCTTATTTATTACTTGCAGCTATTTTTCCTGTTGATGATTCCCTCTCCTCCTCACCAAAAAGAAATGAAACCATTTCTGTAGATAATCCCTTCTGGCTTGCTTGCTGACTTTAATTTATCAGTGCTCTCAATATGTTGTTTAATATACTTTCCATCTATAACTTTTTCCTTAATGCCCTAGTATTGACTATTGAGTTCCATTCTCAATTTTGACTTTTCTTATAATCACCCTTCCTTCCTGATGCTGTTTGTTTCCACCATCTTGATTGTTACTTGTTAGTTCTCTATTATTGTCTCAACTTCTGGTGAAGTTTGATCCTGAGATATGCCCCTTTCTTAATCATAATTTCAATTATTGTTTTCCACTTATGTAATTTTCTGGTAATTCCTTGTCCAGATAGCAGATGCAGTGCTTGTTGCTCGTAGTCTTGGGGCGACACTTGTCATCCCTGACATTAGAGGAAGCCAACCTGGTGACAAGAGGTTAGTGCCGAGGATAATGTTGATGCTAATTGTTTCTCCTATTTCAATCTCTGCTATAGTTGAAGAGATTGGGGGAGGGGGTAATTTTGCATCTTTTTTCAGGGTAGTCACAACAGTTTTGCACTTTTGCTTGCTTGTTTTGCTTTCTACCGTGATTGATGCTCATCTTATCTTGTCAGCAACCAAGACATCGCTTGTTTTTCCTATTGGTTGCTGATGTAAACAATTGAGTCATCTTTGCTAAATAAGATCTTTTTTCTCCTTCTGTTTGATATATAATGCCAGTGTATTCCAATTCATTTTTCTCTAAAGGTTGAGGCTTGCCCCTCTTCTCTAAGCCCGGAAATGGCGTATCGTATGCCTTTCTCTTTGACTACTAGCTCTTATTCCGACAAAGGCAAAGCCCTCTTATTTCAGTCAACTCTGTCCCCTCTTTAAGGCAAGGCAGATCTTCGGACAAAGACTTAAAGAAGATTGGGAGCCTGGCATTGCTCTTGAAACAGAAGTAATTGTCATGGGGAAGGGAGTGGGTGGGTGGGTGGTTTCAGTTTCTATTTTCTATAATCTGTATCTTTAGAAGCTTTGCTTCTTAATATCTGTGTAATTTATCTGTGTCCTCCCAACCCTCCTTCTAACAGACACCATTCCAGGATGAGGCTAGAAAAGGCCGGCCAAGTTGAAAGTTAAAAACTGGGAAAATGACTCACGTTCTCTGCTTTTAAAAAATGGAAAGCACTTTTCTGCTTTTTTAGTATTGCAAACTTGTTTTGGATGTAGCTTAATTTGAAGATGCTATATTCTGATGACATTGTTAAATAGCTGACAGTTGAACTTAATTTGAAATCATTCTAATTTACTGTGTTTACAGATGCACTTGCATGTACCTAATATAGTTTGTCTCAGGAACTTTGAGGACATTTATGATGTCTCTGTGTTCATGAAAAGCATGGAAGGAGTGGTCAGAGTGGTAAAGGATCTTCCTTCTCATGTATCAACACATAAAATTGCCGCGGTGAAGGTTCCTAATCGGGTTACAGAAGACTACATAGCTCAACATGTTGAACCTATTTATAGATCAAAGGGGAATGTAAGGCTTGCTACTTATTTCCCTTCAATAAACATGAGAAAAGCAGGGGAAAAAAGTGATGCTGATTCTGTTGCATGCTTAGCAATGTATGGAAGCTTAGAGTTGCAGCAAGAAACGCATGACCTTGTTGACTCAATGGTTGAAAGACTTAGGACTTTAAGCCGAAAGTCCGATGGCCAATTTATAGCTGTGGATCTGAGGGTTGAGATGTTGGATAAGAAGGGTTGCCAAGGAAGTGATAGTGAAAAAGAGAAGAGCTGCTTCAATGCACAAGAGGTTGCAATGTTTTTGAGGAAGATTGGTTTTGAAAAGGATACTACAATCTATGTGACACAATCAAGGTGGGATGAAAGCCTTGACTCTCTTAAAGATTTGTTCCCTAAAACATATACAAAGGTGAGATATTTGTTCTTATTTCATCTTCTCATACACACATTTTATTTGTAGTAAGCATAAAATTTCTCATTTGCTCTGAAATTGTTGCAGGAATCAATCATTCCTGCAGATAAGAAGAAAAGATTCCTAGACTCTGAAGATTCTGAGTTGGAGAAAGTGATTGACTTTTATATTAGTTCTGAGAGTGATGTTTTCGTACCAGCAATATCAGGTCTATTTTATGCAAATGTAGCTGGTAAGAGAATTGGCTCTGGTAAATCCCAGATACTGGCTCCGGCCAATATTCCAGATTCATCTGCTTCTGCCTCCAGTTTCTTGTCCCATTATGTCTCCAAGAAAAACCACTTTGCCTATTCTTGTTACTGTTAGTTCGAAGTCAAGACATTCTAAGCATCCAGTAGCTAATGTTGTGTACCAATTGTCCTGAATGATGCTTTCCAAAATGTACCCTTTCGGGAATTTCAGTGTTATGGCCTAAGGCCTTTTGTTTGAGTGTTCACAAAAACATTGAAGTTACTGTCATTTGACATGTACACAGGGCTTTCTGAACGGATATTTAGTTTGTAAAATTATGGTTGCCCCCATATTTATTTTTCATAGCTGGTGAAACAATTGATAGTCCATTCATTGTTTCGGGGGAGGGTTTTTTTGTTTCAAAAAGCAAATAAGCGCCAGTGTACCAAAAAAAAGATAAACAAGAGGTTTTTATTTCCTTTTCCGAGGTTAGATTTTTTCTTAAGAAAGATTTAAACCCCTTTTGTCAAGTAGAACTAGATTTTTGACCTGCACAATGAACAGGTAAACAGAAGATATAAGTATTTTTATTTGCATTTTTTTAATCTAACTATGAAACCAGCATAAATGTTTGTCAAAGAATGTAAGAAATTTTTTTTGACTTTTTTTTATTTATCTAACTGATGTCACAAATTTATTTTGAATGTGATTTATTTTTATTTAAACATGTGCCAAGGTTAGATTTTTTCTTAAGAAATATTAACCTGTTTTTGTTAAGTAGAATGAGTCATCATTCAGCAAGCAAGATGACAATGGTAGGTGATTGAAATTCCATCTCAAGATTTTAACTTCACTAAAGTTAATATTTCATTTGTCCCAAATTATAAGATTATGTTTAGAAAGTTCTTTGTCTTTTTTTTATAAAATTCTTTTCTATTTTTTAGATATATTAATTATTTTTTCTTACATATTCTTATTTCCTTTTTCTAAACATTAATGAAAAACAATTAAATAAAAAGAGAGATAAAAAATATAATTTTGGAATAATAATATAAATAATTAATAATTTAACATGATTAACTAAATTAAATATTTTTAAAAAAAACATAAATTAGTTAGAAGAGTTTTATAATAAGAGACAAAGACAGTAAATCATTATTTTCTTATTTTACCTTTTTCTTATTTAGTTTTCTCCAACAGAACACTAAGTGTGCATGCTTAATACATAAGCAAACAAGGTTTTGTTATTCTGACTTGTCATGTTTAAAATTTGACATTTAAACTATTTGATTAGAGTAAATCCTATTTTGGTGTTCAAAAGATATAAATATAATCAACTTAATTTTGTAAAAGAAATCAAATAAATGTCTTTTAATAATAAAAAAAAGTGACAATAATGGTCTCCCACCAAGTGTGTGTATATTATATATATATATATATATATATATAAATTGACAATCATAAAAATGTATCAACTTCTTTTATTTTAAAGTTCGTAAACGAAGAATAATATTGTAGTCACTATTGAAGTACTAAACTTATATTTATATTTACTATTTTTTTTTAACTTTGGTATATTTCTTTATTATATACAACATTTGGTTTATTAAACACAGTAGAGAAACTTAAATGAATAAAATTATATGAGTAATATCTTGCAAAGGTAAAAATTAAAGCTAAGAATGAAAATGATTAGTGCTTGCAAATTTTTAGAACTGCCTAATTAAGCTCTTGTGGTTAAGTATCATTGAATATGAAACACTACCAACAATAGCAACAAGCCTACTGGTAGAGGCGTAGAGCGCATGACTTTTAATGTGGTTGTGAGTTTGATTCTAAAAAACGGGCACACTAAAGGTTTGGTTTTTCAGAAATTTACTATTTTCTACAAAGTTCTCTTTCATCTATTTGAACTTCATTTTCATTTAATAATCAATAAAGGCAAATTATCTTCTTCTCAAAGTTTCGTTTTTCTTTGAAAATTTTGCCCCCCAAAATCTTTGAACAGATTACAACAATCTGACAATGTCAAAACCGAGTAGATGTGCTGCTTGCAAATCTGAGAAAATGTCCACCCGATTGTGAGCTAGACTGCTAGCAGCCATATTTTCCCTCAAACAATCCGGAGAGCTTTTCACTTTTCATGTGTTCAAAACGTGTTTGTCCAATTAGCAATTAAACGTGAATTATGGAGCACAAACGTGTTTTCTTGTTGCTTTTAATCCACAAAAGTGTTGATTGTAAAGTCTGGTGTGTGGCCCAGGAACTTAATAAGAGAATTTACCAGCTGAGGCTGCGTAATGCACGTGTTTGGCAGCGAGTTCACGTGTTAAGACTCAACCGCAACAAGTGAAATGGTGTTTCATGCTAACAATGATCAAGGCGAGCTAGCTACATTTTCACTCCTCAATTCAATTGAAGAGCCAGCCAACCTCAGCATCAGTCAACACCCTTTTGATGCCTCCACTTCTGCATGTTTCCCACATGAGCGTTCTAAGCGTTTATTTATATTTTTTTATTAATTTTCTTGCTATCTAAAATGGCGACATTTGAGCTAAAATTTTATCTACTTTAAAATTGTTGATCACTTGTCAAAGAGATTCGATTCTTATATGCGTAACAGAAGAGATGAGAGTGATTGAACTTGTACAGATTGCGTGAGCCAATTAAATTGCCAACTTTTATGCTTATATTATAGCAGACGGTATATTAGTTCACGTGATATGTGAAACAAAAAGGATTTATTTACGAAAATTTACGTATGAAAATCCTTATAAATGAATGGGAACCATTGGTGGAAGTGGAATAGTAAACTGAATTCAAGCAATCACCGCGATTCTTCATTTTTCACATTGAAAAAATCCGCATAAAAGAATTCATACTAAATAACAAAATCCATATGAAATATAAATGGCTAAAATACGCTATGCTTTCCTTAATTTGTTTGGGTAATCGAACCTTGCCAATGCTAAAAAGTCAGTTTGATAGTATTTCACTATTTCTAAAGTGGCAAGGGGCAACTCTAACAATATCTAGAAATGTTACAATGTACATCTGAACCAAAAAAATGAAATGATGTTAAAAGTAAAAGGAATCACGTAATGATTGCTTTATGTTTAAACCCTTTGGAATTAATTGGATAATATACATTACATTGGAATTCTGGAAGGATGGTTCAGCAATATGGAGCAGTAATAATATATACTATATTGTAACCTGTGAGGCGTTAGCTTAATAATGCATGCATGGCTGGTTATCTACTTGAGGAAGCGATGCCTATTGTGTAGCACGAGACCTCGACCTCTTCAATCGCCTGAGTGGCTTCAAGAAGTAACGAGCCAATGGTGTTTTGGGAACTGGAATGAATTTTCCGACTATAGCAAGGGGCCAGCTGTAAGATGGCAAAAGCAATAACTATGAGATATGATTTGTTGCCAAAATGCAAAAGCTCCGGTATAAATATTAAGAGCAACTAGTACGCGGTAATTTTACAGTTTGTTCATACAAGGGAGCTAAACATGTTTACAGCAAGAATTCAATAATAATGGTAATGTTGTATAATGAAGGATATAGAAGTCTTGAACTCTGGATTATCACTAAGAGCGTGAATGCATGATTCATTGAGAGTCCAAGAACTACCATTATCAAATGCTAATGCAGTTGAGTGAACAAACCTGACAAGGCCAATACCAAGAGAAGCAAGCCATAGCTTCCAATCAAGTCTCACTGTTGAGGTGAACTTTCCAAGGAACTCGATGATGATTATCTAACAATTTGAAGTAGAGTGAGAAAGCAAGCAAATTTTAAGAAATAGTAGTAATTATAAAGAACACAATAAAGCAGAGATCGCTATTCACCTGAAGTATAAAGGTCACTCCAACAATTCCCATGAAAAGTTTGTTCTTCGTCACTCCACGGAAAACATTCATTTCGTCGGGTTTCCGAGCATTGAATTCATTGAATATCTGTAATTTGAAACATTTTAAATCTTTTAATTTGATGGATTAGTAAATTAATAAATTCTTCCCAATAGTACTTTTATAGTTGCACTTCCCTCTCAAAATAAGGGGAAGGGGAAAGTGGATTTAAACGCATCAATCAAATGTTCCACACATTCAATAATTGAACATGGCACTTGGTTTGTGCAAACCAATTGAAAGTTCAACACATTTTTTCTAAAATCATAGCCACCAAAGTCTAATAAACTTCTGCATTCTTTAGTGTAATCATTATTCACGTTGGAAATGTATTGAAAATCACAATAAAAATATATTAATGACATTTTTTAATGAAAACTTTCAATTTTAGATTTCTTAACCACTGTCCTAATAGTACTACTAGTTAGCAACACCTAAATATTAATGCACTATTTCTCATAAAATCTAATTATTTTAAACAAGGGTATGTGCAAATTTTTTTTTAATGAGACTTAAAATATGTAAAACATCAATAGTGTTATACCATAGTCATAGTACATCCTTCTTTTCACTTTATCTGTCATTTGAGATTATAACACTGATTAAAAAAAAGTAAAAAATCTCTGATTTTACTAAAATTATTTGTAATCTTTTAGTATGTCATTGTCTCTTTGATTTATTTTTTTCTCTTTTTTTATAAGGATTTAATTGAAAAATATTAATTAATACCATCTTGAAATATTATATTAGCAAAAAAAGTGACAAAAAACGATTATTTTGTGGCTTATGAGAGACCCCATGGTAACTAATGAGAATAAAGGGGTTTAATCCATCAACAATGGAAAAATCCCAAGCAAAGGATACATACGAATATAAAAGGAAACGAAAGGGGAAAAGGTGGTTCCTCTAACAAAGGACCGGCCAAATATCTCATATTTGCATGTTCAAAAACCACTTACTTGGCACAGGACGAACGCGTTGAATATTAAAGTATTCTTCACTTGAAATGCATCAGCACTGGTATCTTGTTTTGGTAGAATACTTTCACCACAAAAGTTAAGAACGAGAAGAACTGTTATTTGATAGACAGCCTACGATGATAAATAATACTCATTAGATAATAGGACCTAGAGAGCCTCGTATAAATGTTTTTATTTGATAGACAATTGCATGATTATCTTAATAAATGTCTACATGGAATAAACTAATTTAATTTACCTGTACGATCAAGTTTCTCCACATGATATTTGTTATAAGAGGTTCTCTGAAAGCCAAATATAAGATCATAGTTAAAGCGTGTATTTAATTCAAAACCCTAATGATCCATCTAGGGCATGCAAGTGCCTCAAAATTTCTCCAATGCCACCAGTTTTAAGGGATAGAATTATTTCCTCGCCTTCCAATTCTGTTGAGCTAATATATCCCATTCTCAAACTATTCTTTTCTTGTCTAATTGGATTTAACTCCTTTAAAGTGAAGGGAGTGCATTTTAAAAAATAAGTGCAGTAAAAATTGTTGATTAAATATTTAACAGATAAGACTGCACAAACTTCAGGATTTGTTATATATGTATTTAATTTAATTTATCACAGTTCTCAGTCACTGATTTTCTAATCAAAGTTGTAAGTGCACTTTATTATCATATAAGAGTGCACCTCCTCACTTTATCCTCTTTCATATATCCTTATGTTATGTCACATAATAGATTTTTCTGTACAATTTAAATTAAGTTGAAAATGAAAATATCATCTTAAATACAACAGTAGAAAGTGACATTCAAAACCAAACAGAGAAACACTATGTTATGCCTCTGGTTGAAATTATACATAGGAAAGTCAAAAGGCCTGTTCCGATTGACCATGCCAGCATCAAGTGAGACATATCACACATTTGTTAAAATCAAGTATAAGAACCAAGTGTACATGTGCATACTCGTTTTTGTGCTAGATCAGTATAGTTTTAAGGGTACCATAAATATTAAACTGCTTAGTGAGAAAGCCAATCAATCCAAACCTTCGGCCAACTGGTGATCTGTGCATTAGGCGGTCTGTTGGCGGTTCAGTAGCCAGTGCAAGCGCCCCAAGTGTATCCATGATAAGGTTGACCCACAAAAGCTGTACCCAAGAGCATGAACATCAAAAACCAAAATATACTTTTTTTTCATTGATGATGTTTTTAATCTGCCCTTGTACGTAATTATCAATCTTAATTTTTGGTGACAAACACTAAACCCATGAGAAAAAATAGTTCACAAAGAACAATCTGATCTATAATCCAAACACAGTAAGATTTCCGGATGGTGAGTGTTGTTGACCTAAGCGAAAAAGACTGAGCTACTTCTCCTACTCATCGTGGGTGGCAGCCCATCCATAACAATACCTTTGAAGCAAACTCAACCCGCCCAAGTAGTACAATCGTACAAATATTACGTTAATAAATTAAAGAGAAAACAGGAAAGCTTGTTTACAATTAATAAGAAATAGAAAAAGGGTTCACAATTTCATGGCCTAAAGATGTTTGTGGTGGTTCAAATCTGATAGGATTTCCTGTTTTTCAACCCCTTTCCACTTTATTAGGTCTCATTATAGTGTAAGGTGTGACACAAAAATAGAGAAGAGGAGATACGTACTTGCACTGCATTTAAAGGAACATCACCAGAAGTTATTGCTGCCACAACATTTATTACAAGAGCAGCAACATTAACTGTAAGCTGAAACTGGATAAATTTCTGAATATTTGCATATACAGAGCGGCCCCAGCGGACAACCTACACAAAGAATGAAATAGACATCTCAGACAAATTACAGGTTGAGCAATCCATAGGACACGTGTCTTGGTGAAATAAATCTCTCCTTAAGCCAAAGCCCAATCATACCCACTACCCAATACACCTGACAAATTGGCTTGTTTCTCAGCCATATCAAATTCATAGCCAATTGTTTTAAGTAGAAAGGGCCAAAAGGAGGTAAATGTTAAAATAAAAGCCTGAGAAAACAAAACAATGGCAAACGAAAAAGTAATAAGTTTTTAGTAGAATATATTTAGTAGTAATTTACTAGGAGAAGATACAGGAAAAGGAAGACAATATCGTACCCAGGCCTGAGAATGTATTAAATAGAACACCTACCTTTACTACTGATGCAAAGTTATCGTCTAGGATTATAATATCTGAGCTTTCTTTGGCAACTTCAGTTCCTTGGATGCCCATAGAAAGACCAATATCAGCCTAAAATACAAAATAGTAAAGCATGAGATTAACTATAACCAGATTCTTTTTAGTAAACAGGAATTATTTTAATAAATGTAACATGACATCCAAACAGATGGAGGCGCAAGAAGCAGGAAGAAAACTTGAACACCGCCAACTACCGTAGGTGTCTCTATGTTAATTGCAACAATCTGTTGCTACAAATGCATAAACTTCAAGGGCCAAAAAAATAAAAGAAATGCGTCCAATTTTTTACTCGTGCTTATGCGGAAGAAAAACACTTTGAGGACAAATAAGGGCATTTTTCGGGTTTTAGAAAACATTTTCTATTTTTTACTTCCTTTTTCATAAATAATTACCAAAGTGTCAATTTGTTTTCACTTTGTTTAGTTGTTTATTTTGTTTTCAAATATTTGTAAAAAATTCTTTTCATCATTTTTATACAATTTTTTAAAATAAAAAAGTGAAAATAAGGTAGCATTTTTGTAATCTTTTGTGAAATCAAGAATTGAAAACAGAAAACATTCTCCATTCTCTCTCTCCTCATTTCTTCCTCCCTCTCCATCTTTTCAAATGGTAGTCAAACATATTAAGCTGGATTGTTTTTAGAATGTGATATTAAAGGCAACAGCTATTGGCATGGTAATGATTATAAATAAGGGTTAGTTTACAGAAAGAATATCACAAATAGCCACTTATTGCATTTGTATTCCAAAAAGTTAGATCATCGGCAGTAATTATTGTTACATCCAGAATTTTGCCAACATTAATGACATCAAACTTGACATTCATATATACACGCTTTGACATTCAACTTCAACTAGAACCATGTCTACGTGAACACATTGGAACAACTTCCTACGAGCTAAAGAACAAATTACACGGAACTTCATGTCCACCAGAACAATTTTAATAAGAAAAGTTTATGAAAGTCATTTGAATCAAATATGGAAGCTTCATGATATACTGTTCAAATGTATTCGTAGTGAAGTATATATGCTGTTCATTCATAAGCAAGATTTCAGGAGATAAAAAGTTTTGTAGCTAATTTATTTCTTAACAGTCAAAAGGATGCATCCAAAGAATATGACAGACCTCATGTAGGGCAGGAGCATCATTGGTGCCATCTCCTGTGACCGCAACAACTTCCCCTCCTTTACGTAGAGCTTGCACAAGCAAAAGCTTGTCATTAGGAGAAGACCTCCCCATCACCTATAGATATTATTCAAATAAGGTTGGTCGAATAACAAAAATGTTGTATTTTCCGGTACATCATTATGGATTGGATTAGTGTTTTTGTCATTATAAAATTATGTATCTAACTCGCATGTGATATGGCTAGAGTTATTAGCAATTTAGCATGAACAGCATTTCCTTGTGTAAGATTGGGAATGGAGAGAAAAAAAAAATCTATTTATCAAATATTTACAGCTAATGCATATAAATTAAAAAAAATCACAATATCCACCAAAAAAAAAGAAGAAATCACAACGAAAGAAACATACAGTTATTTTCTTGGCTATATCTTCTCTTTCCTTTTCAGATAGTTCACGGAATTTCTTTCCTTCAATTATATTTGGCTCAACAGCATCTTCAATTGAAGCCAGTATGCCACACTCCAAAGCTATTGCCTTTGCTGTTTGAAGGTTGTCTCCAGTAACCATACGTACCTGTGAATTCATAACCATAGAATGTGTAATGTGTTGGGTTCCCATGTTACATTTTGTATGACCGCTCATGTCATAGTAAAGCCAAAAACAACAATCAATATAAAACAAGACACATAAACTATACCCATTAAACATAAAACTCATATTACCTTAACACCAGCATCAGTGCATACTTTTACAGCATCTTTGACACCAGGGCGACAAGGATCCTGAAGATACAGATTAGTTTTAGCTTAAATAAAGGAGAAAGGATTACAGGGTAATTTGAAAGGACAATGACCAAGCAATCTCCATTAACTCAATTCCATATTCATCAATAAATAATAGGATTAGGGTTTAAGATTATTATGAATATATGAACCAGAATGCAAGACTTATTTGTACATAAAATGACAGTAACAAGACACGCATCAAAAGTTTAAGAAAATACACCAAGAGGAAATCTACCCTTGCAGTTTACCTTTATTCCAACAATAGCAAGCAAAACAAGCTCATGTTCCGGTAAGGACCATTGGTCTAAATCCTGCTCACTAGATGGAACTTTGTCTAATTCATAGGATCTGTATGCAATGGCTACACAACGCAAGCTGCGAGCAGCCATGTTATCAATAGCATCCTTGAAATAACCCTGTAAAAAAATTTTAAAATAATCAATTCATTAGGAAATTGCTGAAAAATTGTCAACTGCTCTCAGTTGTTATATTTTTGCAGGAACAATCAGATGCTATATTACCCGATACATAATTGCTAAATTTTCCATCAGAGTAACTTCAAATGACTCTATAATCAAATTGATAAGAAAAAAGACATTGGTGGAAACCTTATTCCATGTATTTTTCCTTAATTTCTGATAGTTATAAACCAAAAGAAAAATAAAATAAGATCTCCAATGTTCAATTAAATGAATTTCATTCCATCAGCAAACTCTCTAGGACTTGAAACTGCCGTTCCTAACCTTCTCTTCTTCAATGGATTGCAATTGACCATCTGAATCAAGATATTGAGTACATGTTCCTAGAACTATCTCTGCAGCTCCCTTCCAATGTATATGTACTCCAGAATCCCCCTGAAAGGAAAATTGCATTAGTATATCTGATTAGCATACAAAAGAAGATAAAAAACTAATATAATGAATCAACATGCAACCCATGCATGTTATATGATTCCATAACAGCATTCACTATTACAACTTAACTTAGTTCACAAGTGAAAGTTAATAATTGAAACACAGATGAATATACGTCTCGTACTAGTTCAAAGATTGCTATAAATGAAAGGATGCATCAGTAAATATTTTTATCAAATGATTACCAGCTTCAAAGCAACACCACCTCTCTTTTTCTCAGAATTGAAGGGGAAGACATGGAGAACTGTTGAATTTGATCTTATAACATCAAAATTCATACCCAACTGCCATATTGAAATGAGTTCAGCTTCAAAATCAACAGATTAATAGAGGGGGGTGATCAGAAAAAAAAGTAATACAAGAAAAAAAATCAGCAAGGGTACCTTTACTGCCCATTTAAGAATTGCCTTCTCTGTAGGAGATCCGGACACCTCTGTTTCTCCACCATCCTACAAAATCAAATACAACGACAAATTTAATTCTTGATAGATATCAAAATATTAATCTGAAATATTCATAAAATCAAAACGATGGTAGTGACAATTAATGAGGACAACAATAAGTTAATAAAGAATTTTCTATCAGCTTTAATGTTACTAACACACAACAAGACTGGCACAATCTCGTAATAGTAAATGAAAAACCAAAAAAAATTCAGTATGTTGTTTGCTACCTATAGCAAATAATATCAGGAATTGTGTTGGTTCATATTAGCCTCTATGGAAGAGACTAGCCACAAGCACACCAGATAACTATTATCAGATACCAAGTTAAGAATAAGAGCCTCCAAAAGCATTCATCAATCGTATTTTTAATTCCAATTCTTAAAATAATTTAGAACTTCTATATCTAAGTCACTTAGTATCAGCTTTATCAACATTAGGTATGCCAAAGGCACAAAGATAAGTTGCAGAAACTGGACATATAATTTCAGGTTGCAACTGAACACTCATTTATTCAACAGTTGTCTTTAAATCCAAATTCTAGGCATTGAAACGTAAATGTAAGGAATTTAGTTTCAGGAGTAGACATCTTGATTATGCTTATCAAATTGAACTCTCTTATAGAAACTATTTATTTGTCATCCAAGAAATGTTATAACCAAACACTAAATTGCCCACTGCTTACACAATGCACATTTTATTTATCAATTCTGTAGGCATATTTTTCAAATGCAGTTTAGCAATTTTTTTTTTTTTTTGTTGATCCATCCATAATATTGTTTTCAATTATTCTAGGATTTCAGATTTAAAAATATTGACTTTAGTAAACTAAATTCAGAAAGAACCCCAACAAAAATCTTAATTATTCTGAATGCATACTGTTAAGAACCAACTTTCCAAAAGCTTAAGGAGTTAGGTAAAGCCTCATGAGTGATTTTATATCTCAAAAAATCCCCCTCATGAAAGAGCTCTTGGACTTGAAACATGGACAATGTATATATAACTACTCTGCCTTGTACATATATCATAGCCATAGGTGAAGGCTCAAAATTAGTCTATAAATCTACCACACCCTGTCACAGTATCACCCAAAATCCCATTGGGCTTGAACCATGGACAATTGGTCATGCTCGACATGCACGAGCATGACCATTTTACATTATTCCGAAATTCAACTTAATTATGAAAAATGTGGAAGCAAGGATTGAATTCTTAACCACCTAGTTGTAGAAGCTCTAATACTATATCATGTACTAGCTTTCCTAACAGCTTAAGCTGTTAACTGGAGGCTCATGAATGCATTTATATCTTTAACACAATACTGTGTTTGTTTCAGATCTTCCAAAAGATAAATGAACATAACACATATGACCTTTGTCAGTCCTTGTGAGCATATCAGTGCTGCATGCAGCTGTCTATTTTAAGAAACCCAACAAACTGTTCCTCTCAAACAAAAACACTAATCAAAACCATGAACAAATCCTTGAGTTAATTTAGCTCCAGAGATATCACAACGCTGCATTAAAGGGAATCCTAGTTACAATTGTTAAAATTATGTATAAAAGGCGAACCTTAGGTACAAAAACATTTCCGGTTGTATTCTGTGCAATGCCCTCATTTATCAGAGACAATGCTTTTGGATGCAACTTTGATATGTCATCTGGAGAATATACTGTCGTGCTCCCAACATATGCCTCAATTACAGTCATCTATAATGCCATAAAATAAATTATCATCGCATCTTAATAATCCAAAGGTCTTAAATTAAATAAAGAAAGAACAGATGCCTTGGAGTTCAGCAGAATGGACTAATAGGTTTTTAACAAATTGTAAAACTTATTAGATAGACTATATCTATGACTATTACAAAAATATGGACACATACACAATGGGTCTATCAGACAACTGATCTGTTTCAAGTTCCTTCTCTATATTTCTCCTTATTATCCTTAACAAACAAGGTATCCTTCTCCAATCCATACAAAAGCCTTTTATTTGTGAACGGAAATGGAAATGAAACCACTTTGCTTCAACAACCAAAAAAAATCATGGGTATTTATCTTCATGAAGCTATACAGTTTAAAAGTCCGGAAATTACCAACATTTTATTCAACAATAACATAAAGTGTTACATTAGCAAATTATGAAGGCTACTTTCCAATTAACCCAAAACCGCCTACACTAAGAGAAGGGGAATTGAATAACTTGATAAAACTCTGGAAGCTTTTATTCATTTGCATAAATGTAAACTAGCAGAATGACAAGCCTTGTCGTGCCTGTCTGCATTTTTAATTTTTAGAATAACATTTTATTTTTTATTTTTGGAATATAAAATAGAAGAGAGAGAGAGAGAGAGAGAGAGAGGAAGGAGGTTGAATAGAAATTGAGAAAATGTGGGGCTATAGTTGTAACAGTTTAAAGGGTAAAATAGGTAAAACAAATGTGTAGATAAAAAATGGGGTATCGCCTTTACTAGTGTTATAGATTATACATTATAGCCATAATTCCCTCTAGATTGTCCAAGCCTTAGATAATGAAACTCGCCTGATTTAAGGTCAATGTTCCTGTCTTATCACTGCAAATTGTTGTGGCAGAGCCCATAGTTTCACAGGCCGATAGCCGCCGTACCTGCAAATTTTTTGGCTGTTAGAAAGGATGCCTTAAAACTAAAAATAACAAAAAGATTGATGCATAAAATGATACTTACCAAGGCCTTGTCTGCCATCATTTTCCGCATTGAGTATGCCAAGCTATTGTGAAAGCAACAGGAGGAAAATTACACAGATTAGAAGCAAACAATATCTGTCGCCTAGTTTTGGCCATATCTATGTTGCATAATGAAATAACCTGGCCACTTGTACTTACGTTAAGGTAACAGCCAAAGGTAGACCTTCAGGGACTGCAACGACCACAATTGTGACCTGCATGGAACTATATAGTTAAAAACTACTAAAAATAGAAAAAGAAAAAACAAATGAATAAAACAGTTCAAAATTTGCACTCACTGCAATGGTAAAAATTTTGATGACCTCATCTACTGCATTGCTAACACTAGTCTTTCCAGCAACAAATTCAACATTTCCATCTATATCTTCAGTATGGCCGGAAAAGTATCTACAATTTCAGAGTCAAAATAAAGCATTTTAAAATGGCACAAAACCTGTTCCATGAGCTATAACATACATGAAAAATAAAAAATAAAGAGAAATTGAAGATTACCTGCCCAAGAGGACAGCAAGTACTAAAACAGCTACAGTAAGCCCAACTACACCAATAAAAGTTGCTACTCCATTCAAACGTACCTATCACATATCACCAAAAGTAATCACACTTTTAACATCTTTGTTTTCATTACAGTACAGCTAAAGCAACAGCCTTTCTTTTTGTTTTGGATGGAGCAGGGGGAACCTGTAATGGAGTCTCTTCTCCAGTGTCCTCTGAGATACTTGCCATCAACAATCCCCATTCGGTATTTATACCAACACCAGTTACCTACATATGGCAGTCTAAAATGTGACTTTTGGTGGTGGCATTCTGTAAACTTTATTTATGTTCTTAAAGAGCACTAAAAACATAATTAAGATAGGAGTATTCTACACACTTTTGCATACAATTAACAACAACGAACAACAGAATGATAATAAAAATTCAACAAAAATAATTGTTGAAAGAATCAAATTCATAGCATTACAAAGACACGTGTAAATTATTAGGAAAATTCTTGTGAAAAACAGTTATAAATGCCTAATAAAAAATTATGGATAGAGACAGAGAGAAAAAGAAAGAAAAAAAAAAGCAACATTGAAAAGTAAATGTTAGAAAATACAACAAACTACTTTAATTTTTTCTTTATTTGAGAGTTGTTTCACAAAAATACATTTATACCATATAGCATTTTTCCTATCAACATAATATCATGCCATAACAGCATAAGAGGATATGATATCATGTCATACCAGCATAACACCAACTCCATCTGCTACTTTGCAACCAGACATAAAAAATGGTGTTTTGTGATCCTTGTGAACCTACAGAACACTATTTTCTTAAAAAGTCATAAGAATTAATAACCAATAATTTGGTCAATAGAAAGTATATAAAACATACAATCTTGCTTTCACCAGTCATACTGGATTCATCAATTGCAAGTGAATGGCCCGTGATTAATACTCCATCAGCAGGAACCTGAGTATGCCCATAGAGTAATCGGTGAACAAAGAAAACTGCTCAATTTCCAGACACACTCAAAATACCATACAAACTCACCTGATCTCCTATTTTAAGGGGTATAACATCACCAACAACGATATCAAATATTGAAATTTTAATTGTTCTCCCACCTCTAATAACCTGTAACAAGTTCAATAGTATTTAGTTTAGGTACCCAATGTGAAGTTCCAATAATATAATGTTACACACCTCCAATTGTATATTTTGTTTTTCTGCATTCAAATTCTGAAACTGCAGAGACTGCCGATAATCACTGACAGCTGGCAGACAAAAAGGAAATGCAATTGCATAAAATCCTTCTAAGAAATAAATTGATGCAGCTTCTATTAGAGTGACTAATGCTTATATTCCAAAAAGAACATAAATAGTCCAAGGCAAAATATAAGTTTGGCTGCACTCCAAATCTCAACATGTCTCTCCTATACACATGTATAGATTTTGATTGAAGTAAATCCATGGATTATTTATAAAAAAAAAAAAAAAAAAAAAACAACTATATAATATATACAATACCTGTAACTACAATGACAAGAAGAACTGCAAAAGCAATGCTTCCCCCATCATACCATCCTTCAGCCAAACCCTATCAATTACAAATAAAGGAAAGGATAAACCTTTGAGAATGACTTTGTCAACTCAATAGAAAATACCAAACAAATTTATTCAACTGAAAAGAATAATCAGAAGATTCAGAACCAAGCACCATGTAGAAACAGGCATATAAATAGAACAGAGGGGTCACAAAATAAAATACACAAAGTAAACTGCTAAAATTTAGTAATGTCAGAAAAAGCCAAAAGACATCATGGAGTGAATATTGACTGTAAATAGGATGTGATGAAATCATTTTATTTTATCATGTATGCCATGCTCAAGCATAAATAATTTGAAATTAATGAGATTTCCAAAAAAAACTAGCATTGCATTTTTTATTTAGTTATAGTCAAGGGTTCGAATCCGGAAACAGCCTCTTTGCATATGCAAGGGGTAAGTCTGTGTGCAATATCTCTCCCTCTTACCTGCGTATAGCATGAAGCCTCCGGGCAATGAAGTACGTAATTTTTTTATTAAAACATCACATTTATGTTGTTACTGACAGGATGAGCTGATATATCTAGCTTCTGCATGACATCTGACAATAGTACATTGTGAAGAAATAACTTTTTAATGCATTTATGAGCATTCATAATTCACGTGTGTTATTTTCTTACTGCTAATGCATATCACTGTTTTTATCCTGTTAAACAATTCTCCATATGAAAGAAATTGTTCAAACCAAATAAGACCAGGTTCATCTTAAATTTTTTAGCAATTATGAATACTGATTGCACCTCTGTTTTTATTCCAAGTGCCAATGACACCGCAGCAGCTATTATCAATATTATGAGAGTCAGATCTTGCCAAGCTTCCCATAAAAACCTCTGAAACAATCACAAATCACAATTAATTCATCAATTATAAATTCAGAAAAATATATATGTAGAATGATGAAGTCATTAAGAATATACCCAGAAACTTCTTCCTTTTTTCCGAGGATATGTATTAGTTCCAAATGCATTTTTCCTTTTTAACAGATCAGCATCATCTCCACTAATACCTTTATCCGGATTAGATTTTATTAAATTTGATAAGCCTCTAATCTGAACAAGATATCACTAGAATGTATTAGCAAAGCAAATCACTTCAACATTTCTATAAGCAACCAAACATGTTGAAGACTTGCCCCTCCATATTGTTGTAAAGCAGAAATATTCTGATCCTTAGACATTGAAACAAGTTGTTCGAGCCCAATATCATAGTCACCAACTGGAGTTGGGGTTGACACTGCTGTACTTATCACTGGATGATTCAAAATATAAATTGAAATACCATAATAAGTAACTCAAAATGCAGTGCAATTAAAAAAGTAATAACCATTGACCACATGCTGTTATGTGCAATTGGTATTATTACAGTTAACAAAAAAACAAAGCTTGTACATTCCAAAAGCCGATTAATTAATTGAAGGCTACAGCCAAGATTCATGCTACAGAATACAGATTGATTTATAAATAATATATAATGAAATTCAAGTAGGACTAGAAACTGAAAAGCGATTCACATTGCAACAGCTCTAAAGGAGAGTATGACTTTCGCCAGTTAAAATTTCTAAATTGCATATCCGCCTAAGGTTATCAAACACATCAGAACATTTTAATGAAGTTACAGAAAACCAAATAATTTGATTATTTTCCAAACCATTATCAATAGTCTGCTACTAGCTCCTTTTGTGATACAGTAGCTTAAAACCAACAGCATCAATGCCAAACTGTTTCTTTTTTTCAGATTTTGTGCCAATAGTTGACCACTCCGGTTAATTTCTCTTAACATCTATATTTACACTACAAACTCACCATTGCGACAAATATGTTATTTGTTAATTATGTGTTAAAGTGGTAGTAGGATAATGCTTGATAAAATTATTATTTCCTAAGCTCATGGTAAGCAAAGATGACGATCATCAGAATCATTAAAAGATGAGAAGAAGAAAAATTAATAAGTGTACCTAGCTCACGTTCACCGGCCAACCTGAAAAGGAGTGCTGCCTAGTAAAACAATAAATGGTGGATTAGGAAAGTAAAAGATAGCTAGAAACATTAATCAGGGAACACGTTTGTCATTCTGAAACATTACTCTTATGACTTGTGCATGGGCTCTAATCAAGTGTTTCTTTTGCTCTTTCTCTTCTTCCTTTCTCAAGTCCAAAGTATATCTAAAACGCCGGGACGCATTGAGCACGAGTGCTGCTTGCTGTACATGGGTGAAAATTCAGTTAGATGCCTTGCAAAAAGCAGACATACCGCTACACTAATGCACCTCGTCAAAATTACACTGGCTAAAGCCACAATCCAGATATATTAAAATACCACAATCCAGATATGTTAAAATAATGGTAAAACTGGGCACCAATTAGCTTAAGGAAGACATGAATCAGTAGTTTTGAATATGAATTAAATATGAAAACTAACCCCTTCGGCCTGCACCACAGAAGCATCTTAGAATTTTCATTCTTTCCATTTTTTTAATAGGTCTGATCTTCTATTTCTATGCCCGGTATAAGCATGCATTTGCAGGTTGTTAATGGTCCCAACTGCACATTCATTGGAATTTATTTCCTTATTTTAAATTTGAAACAAAACACGCGTTGCAATAACGTGTTAGATTGGAGATGAGTCCCAACGAGGTTATATTTCCATTAGAAACCACGTTTAAGGCCAATCCACTAATTTTCTTAAGCCAAATTGAGTGAGGTGCATTGAACAGCGAGCAAATGTCCAGGGATGCATTTCTACATATCCAGCAGCCACGCAACCATGTATGTATATATTAAACACATAGAAAATGTACAATGATATTCATGTTGACAAGGATGAGCGCGATTGGAGTTGAACAATGTGGAAGCGCGGGATGCAGATAGATTGATGAATAATAATAGAATAGAGGTGAAATGCATGCATACAAATAGAAATAGAAATAGAAATAGAATAGAATGATTACTCTCCAACGGCGAAGCGTATCGTGCGATACGTTCTTGGTTTGAGTAATGTCAAAAGGATCATCGGGATCCACGATTTCTTCTTCGTCATCATCATGGTGGTGATTGTTGTCGGAGGAGGGAGGGAGGGCGTGGTCGTCATCGTCGTTGGGGAGCCTGTTACTGTTAGCGATGTTAACGGTATGGTGGCCGTTCATGGTGATGGTGATGGTTGCCTTTGCCTCCCAACAACAACAGCGATTTCAATGCTCACTGCGTGGGAAATACAAATGGCTGGGCCACACACATCCAATTCCAACCAAAATGTCAACAAAATAAAATTTAATTAATTAATAATTAAAAACAAAAAATAATAATAATTATTATATCAATGAATTGTGAGCCCTGTGCTATTGTGTGGCGATGCTAGACTAGCGCTCCGTTTCGTTAAGTTTTAGTGGCACACATTCTTTCATTTCCATTTTTCATTCATTGCTGTTTCTCTTCTATTTTCTAAAAATATAAAAAGACCCAACAAGACTTGTTTGCCTTATTGCTCAGCACCAACTAACATTAACCATCACTATCGGCATATCTATATATTCTCTCTCTATTTTAAAATTAAGATGTGATATGGTGGTTTTAATTAGTATTATTATATAGTTATTATGCTTGTTTTTTGGTACACCACTCTTGCATTTTACAGGTATGCTTAAACTACTATATAGCTGGTGGAATTGGATAGATGCATGAGAATATATAGATGATCCTTCAAGTATTGATCCATATTGATTTTAGTCCTTCAAAAATAATTTTAGTGCATTTGTCCTAAAAAATTTAAAATTCTCCTTTCAGTCCTTTTATTTAATTCTGTTAATTTTTTCTGTTAAATGTAAGTTATCTCTATCTATTGTAAATGATTTTAAAAAGACTCAAACTGATATTTATTCCTAGAATTAGGTTCTACCAACAATAAAAGTAACATATAAGTTTAATTGTATGTACTCGTCTGGGAATAATAAAATTGTAATTTGATTTTTTCTATTTTTGCATAGCACACTGAATGTTAATGCTAAAAATGAAAATACTAAATATTGGTAAAACTATCATTTAATTTATTAAGAAAATTTAACTCAGTTATTTATTGAGTATGTTGGATGAGTTTGTAAATCTGTTGATTCTTATGGATAAAAAAATATTATTTAATTTTTATTGACATATTTTAATCTTAAATAAGATTTTATTAATTTTTATTTTTCTTAAAAATAATATATGTCTAAGCATTCTATGCATTTATAAAAGATTCAAGTACTGTTATATAATTAAGTATATCAAAATGATAATGAAAGTGCAATAGAAAAAGTATGAAATGAAAGCTCAATACAAAAGAAAATCCAAGTATTTAAAAAATGATAGGAAGATAGGAAAGAAGGAATTGAGTATCACATTTTGATCCATTAAATTGAGTAATATGTTATAATAATTAATGAAATCTACGACAGTAAGGATGGATTTAACACAGCCCATTCTGAAAGGCTTATTATGAGGCGTTTTATCAAAATTAATTGTCATATTTCATGCAGATAATACATAAAAAAAAATGAAAATTAAATATACCCATTAATATTCAATAGAAACTGAAGTCTTAAAATTCTTATAGCTAATTACCTGATAAGGAAGAATGATGATGATGAATCTGGATAAGACGATGAGTTCATAAATTTCTGGAATCGAGTTTCCACTTCCCGAGTACATATCACTGCCGGTATCAGAAAGAGATTTGTTTTGGATGGGGAAATGGATGATTCTGCTATAATGAAAAAATGCGATGAACATCTCGAGTGATAATAAATTTTGAACAATGAAAACAAAATCTTTAAAAGACGGAAGAGTGTGTGTGTGTGTGTATATATATATATATATATAGAGAGAGAGAGAGAAAGAAGATGTACGTACGGTTGTGCATGAGCACTGATTTACAAATGGAGCTGATTTGCACAAAGGAGATTTGGATCCCATTACAGATATCACCAATCAGCTGGTATTAATTAGCTAGATTATTCAGTGTATTCGAAGAAAATGCAGACATAAAGAGAGGAAAGATGAGAAGATTGACTTGGGAGACTTGAAGAAGCTTGGAAATTTCGTGGAAACTTCCTTTGTGGTGCGGGTACACCAATACGCACCAAACAAACTATTGTTATTTTGTGTATTTTTGGCATTGGCATGCATGCACTACAATATTCTATTGGACATAACAAGTGTACTAATTTTTCCACGTCAGCTAAGAGATCTCACAGTCACTAACATTTATTATTTATATATAACACCGTCAGGTGTTGTTCGTTTTTTTTCTTCTCCTCATATTTGGGTGAGTTGTCCGGCCTCTTTCTTTGTTCGCTCCTTCAAGCAAGCGCTTCCCTCACCGCAGCCACAACCAGTGACTCCCTTGGATCTCTCTCCGCCTGCTGTCATGAAACCTTATTGGAAAAGCCACCTAAGATTATAGTCATCTCTAAATATAGAAATATGTTGAAAGTGCCACATGATGAATAATTATGGATAAAAATAATGAAGAATATTTTTTGCCTTATAAATCAGTTTTATAAGATAGAGATATGCTCAAAAGCCTAAAGCTATATAATAAGCCTGAAGGACAAGTTATCCATCTCTTGGATTGGATCATATCCTTGCGCATGTTCACATCCTTTTATACACAACGCATTGACTAATTGTTGAATTACAACGGGAAAAAAAAATGGGAGAGGAAAGAGCACTTTTGTTTTAAGCATAATTTGACGAGTGAAGATGAATTACCTAAATTAAGTTTGGATCGGAATTGAAATCAGTGATGTTCATCGGAATGAAAGTGGGAGGATCTATATATTCTTGGCTTGAAAATCAAACATTAGGGAGCTCGATCTTATGCATCTCTGCTAAACTTCTTCTTCCCTTGGCTCTTAGCTTTAGAGTGACGTGGTTGGTTACTCTTTGCATGGACATGAATGTGTGGTTGGTTGTTGGAGTCTTGGAGAGAGGTCAATTATGGGAATTCCTTCGATGATCGAGAACATGGGAATTAAGACACCTTAACGCATATATATATAATATAAATGCACGGAGATGAGGAGGTCAGACTAACGGTGTTAATTAAGGCTTACTCTTACGTCGGTGTTTGCTTCCCCTTCCCGTTGTGGATAATTATTACATCAAATCACGTAGCACTAAAAAATCATGCAACAAAAGTAATAAGTAGTATTAGTTATTTCCTTGAATATTAATATATACATTGATATTCAACGCGAGAGTTATCAAACATACTTCCTGAATTTTTAACACGTTAATTAACACGTTATTTTAAGAAGCAACAGACTGTGTTGCTTCTGTGTTGGGATGATGTCTAAGAAAATGTATATTTTTAAGTTGAACATGGATATCTAAACACACTCTAAGAAAGGTATTTATGTTAATTTTTAATTTTTATACTGTTTTATTTTACTAAATTACTAATCTATTGTTTGAAACACATTTTTCCAAACTCTTTTATTACTAATTATTTTTTAAAAAAACTTTATTATTTAAAAAGAAGTATATTAACTTATATTGATTTAAGTGAAAGAGAATTATACCCTCGAATAAGTAATCTTTAATTCAAATTTTGGAATTTCGAGTCCACTTTAAGTGAAAGATGGGTTGACATACTGTTCATAGTGTGTGTCATATTCGTTGTTAACAGTTAGTTGTTATTTTGTGGTCTTTTAGGCCTTTTGCTCTCTAATGTTGTAAACTGCATATTACATATAGGGAATCTCAATTATATATCACCAACAACCAGAGGTTATATTTTCCTTTTGATGCTCATGATATTCGTTCACAGCCTTTGCACTTGATAGAGATGGCAGCTGCTGCTCATTTAGTTTCATTTTTGCCTGAGGTAGGATTTTTTTTTTTTTTTTTTTTTGCATTAAATCATATGAATAAATGCAAAAATTTTAGAATCCAAGTTGCCTGATTGACCTGAAAATGATGCATCTTGCAATCAATACCTGTATTTCTAATAGATTGGCTCCACAAAGCTGCCTACCTTTTTCCTCAAACATGGATTGATGTATATCAACTTCTACCATTTGAAAACGGCTAGATTACAGATCTTTTTTCTGATAAACTTAGTACAATTACTCGGCAAGGCTTTCTTTGGAAATAATGTATTTTAAAATTTTACTTTGGAAATATTGTAATTGGGAACAAAGTGATAATATAGTAACGTCTTTGTAGTTATGTGTGGAAACAAGAAATGAAAACAGAAATTTTTTGGAAAAAAAAAAAAAAATAGAGTCTTGTTTTCGTTCTGTTTCCTTATTTTCAAATTTTAACCGAGATGATGAAAAGCAAACGTTTAACTCAGCAAACAGACACGGAGCTTGTTGCTTGAAAGATACTATGTTTTCAATGTTTATAGTACTATCTATTTGAAAACAGTGTAAGAATTTCAGTAGTTTTCTTCTGGTCCAAAGGTTCCGAATTTTAGTATCTATTTGATCATGTTTTATATTTTAAAATTATATGTAATACAAAACTTCTCTGTCATACTTATTAAATATATAAAACAAAATTTTTTAACCTATGATTCCCGAAAAATTAAAAACTTATCACCTATCAAACCCTCCCTTAGTTGTAAAAATAAAGGGGAGTTAAGTGACAAACTTTACATACATTAGCTTTGACCCAAAAATTAACAGTTACGCTTTAATCCAAAATAAATAAAGGTTAAGTAACACAAAAAAAAAAAAAAAAAGACAAATGCTAATCAGTAGACACTAGTTATGGAATTTAAACTGGAAGTTTTTATTAAAAAGTGTCATTAATATATCTTTACTGTGATTTTCAATGCATTCTCAATATGAATTCCAATATATATATAAAAAAAAAAAAAAAAATCTATTTTGAATTCCTTAACCAGTTAGGTACCGGTTAACGGGACCCGAAAAATAAAAAGTATAGCATTGACTGTTGAGGAAGTCCGGAACTAGAAGGGGTAATTTATACCCTAATTTAAAACCATAGTTAAACTAGGAACATCAATGTCATAACTCAATCGAACAAAACAATTTTCAACATACATTTCCTGATATGCAGGAACATTTGTCACAAACATTAAAGATAAAGAGGAATAAATAGAAGAAAAATAAACATGTTGGACATCTAATCCACTAGATAGATACAAAATAAAATTTAGAATTTTGTCCTTGGTTTTACATAGGTAATAAAGTAATTGCAGACTAATAATCCATGAGGATCGCTTGTATTTTGGCAAAAAAAACAAGCAACTAAAGCTAGTCCATAGAATTCTCTGCACTTTAACATTCACAGCCAGTAGATCTCTGCTGTCGTCCACCACCACCACCAACATCAATTGTGTCGGGCATGTACCTGATACAATCAACATAAAATACACTTTAGCTTTGTGATTAGTAAAATGTAAACTATTACACTTGGAACTTTTAGAAGTAAATAATTGTAAATCATTAATGAATAATACCATGCATACAGAAAACTTAAAAAGAGTTTAGGAATGCTCACATTTCTTCTTCAGGTTCATTCTTGAGTGCATTTTTTGCTATGCACTGGAAAGCAGCTTCAACATTAAATCCTTCTTTTGCTGAGGTCTCAAAGTATGGTATGTTTCCCTTTGAAGCACACCATGCCTTTGCTTTCTTCTCAGAAATCTGCAACAAAAGAAGTTGTAAGGAACGGATGCATGTAGAAATAACCACCAAACACAAGGTGAATATGCATAAGAAAAGGGAGTAGCCTAAATCATATCTGCTCACAACTATAGTCTATAGCAGAAAGCTTATTCACCACAGATAATTGAATACAGGAATTTTATGAAGGTCAATAAGCAACTTATGCCATGAGAAGAGAAGTAACTTACAACTCTGCTATTTCCACCATCAACGTCTATTTTGTTTCCCAACACAACAAATGGAAAGTTTTCAGGATCAGATGGACTAGCCTGAAAATAAAATATTTGCATGAGTTTCTCACTGATCTTCAATAAAGGTGATATGGAGATACCACAAAACAGGAGTGGTTAAAATAAATTACCTGAATAAGAAATTCTTCTCGCCAGTGGTTAAGGTTGTCAAAGGATTTCATGACGTTTACATCATAAACAAGGACACAGCAATCTGCACCACGGTAGAAAGCCACGCCAAGACTCTGAAACCGCTCTTGACCAGCAGTATCCCAAATCTGCATGTATGGTAAGAACATCTCAATTTTAGATGATTAATCTCTCTTCCATAAACTTCAAGCAGATCACAGAATACAGAACTGCTTAATCAATATGACAGCAAAAAATACAGCCAAATATTGACCTTTTATCAAGAGGAAAGTGTCAAGTACTAGCCCCAACAATCATCAGATACCGTCAAATGAATTGCATGGAAAAAAATAAGAATATATGAGGAAGAAGAAGGCATTTATATTATTAACTAAGAATATTAAGGTTTAAAAAGAAATCCAAATACTTGTGAGAATAGAAGACACTCTAGTTACATTCACTTGAACAGCACCATGAGCCACTTAGTGAATCTAAGGGATAAAAGTTGTATAGAGCTAATAAAAATAAATTGATGAGCTGTGCAAACTAATTTAGATTATATAGGTGGTGATATGAGATTGAATAACATAATAGCTCAATTCAATTAAGATCAGCAGCAGCAGGTTATTGCAATTAACTGGAGAACACGTCACAAAAGACCACATATTTTTATCCCAAATGGAAAAAGTATGTTCGTGTATCTCTCACCTGCAATGTGAACAACCTATCTTCAAATTGAACTTCCTTGGTAAGAAAATCTGCACCGATGGTTGCCTTATACTGATTACTAAATTTACGATTCACATACCTAGATGTAAGGGGAGGAAATAATGATCATGTTAACAGAAATCAACTAGAAAAATAGACACCAGACATTTCCCGAAATAATGATCATGTTAACAGAAATCAACTAGCAAAATCCGAGATTTGGACATACTGATTCATCAGTGAAGTTTTACCAACCCTGCCAAAAAGAAAAATGTCAATTAGCAGAGAGATCATGGGGAGTAACTAACTAAACAGAAATTGCAGCCAACCGGCATCATAAGCTTTCAAATATTGGTATGCATGGGCATGATGTAAAGCTAACCTATGTTAGAAATTTGCAAATCTATAGAATCTATAACCATTTTTCTTTTTCTGATACTTCAAATAAGCTAATTTACACAAGGAAGTTTCATGTTTTCAGGAATCCAAACACAATCATTAATCACTTCCGTTTCCCCCTAAACTGTTAATGCCTAATGTTCCTGGAAGAAATATTATATTAATTTTTTTATTGCAAAACAAACAAAAGATCGGAAATTTGAATAAAAACTATAAAGTTCGAAGATAAATGCAACAATCCTTTTTCTCTTCTGGCCAGACTAAATGATTTACCCCATCTTCTGTTGATTAAATTCAAAAGAAAACTACGAATTAAAAGAAGAAGAGAAGAAGAAGAAGAAGAAGAAGAAGAAGAGGAAGGGTACCCGCTGTCTCCGAGGATTATGACCTTCAACAACATGCGGCGGCGAGATGCCATGGATCAGGAGCTGTGTTTTACTTTTACTCGAAATGAAATGAAAATATTTCTTCTGGGAGAGAAAATTTGTGTATGGAAGTGTTTAGTTTAGAGTTACTTGCGCGACAGATGGAGGAACAGGAGCGAGTTACCAACTAAACAACGAATGCCAGCCATGTTTCCCTCTCTTATTTCCCAAACTGCCCATCTTCATCATTTAACTACACTTTAAACTTACATTTACTAATTTTACACAAAATATTAGTATTTACCTACCGATGGATGTCTTTCTTTGTATGAAAGAGATGGGAAAACTCCGACATCTTATTCACCCTTTAGCTAACCAGAGTCAAAATCAAAATAAGCAAGCAACGAATTACTCAAATTATCAGAAGAGAAGGAGTGTCGGGAATTACTACCTTCGCCATTGACTTGTTACCGCACAAGGAAGGTCGTTAGGTCAAGTGGAGGCATATTCTAATACAAAGTTACTTTCTTTAGATACACCGGTGAAACACTGTTTTAGATTATATGATATATTATTAAAATAATAGACGGTCCAGATTTTTTACCGATTACATGAGTATTTTTTTAAAAATGTAATTTTGATTTATTTTACAATTATTATTATTGATGATTTTATTTTCGTTTGAATTAAAAATTTCATTTTCGACAGAAAAATTGGACAATGGTTGCTGGGTTTGTTCCGTTGTTGTTGCGGTGATCGATCTGGCAGCTTGACGATGAAGAGAGATGACAATCTGAAATCTAATTATTTGTGGCAGTACCCTACTCCAAAGTGTTTGGTTTGTTATCCGTTCGATTTGCGAGTCATATGGAATGCATATGAAGTTGTTGGGTTTTGGAAGAGGTTTGGTGTTCTTTGACAACTGGGTAAGTCACCTTGTGGCGATATTGGCAATGGTGGAGCCCGTGGTGGTGATTCTAGAGTGCGAGATTGCTTTTGTAGCACCAATAGTGAAGGCATGGTTAATGCAAAACTGAATCAGGTGACTTTGATTTTATGTGTTGTTAAACACCTTAGTTATATAAGTTGACAATTGTTTGAATATGTTTTCAAACTGTTGGTGAAGTCATTATTATGTGGAATGTAAAATTTTGGTTAGCACAATATTGCTATATGTTTTAGGTGTTTTGGGGATTTTGAAAATCAGTGATTTAGATGTGAGGTTTATTTGGATAGACAAAGATAGACAGCAAGCAAAAACAGAGAGATTGAAGTGTGCATTTTGTGTGAGATTACGAAATGGAAAAAAGAGAGACTAAGGGATTTATATTTATTAAAACTTAAATATTAAAACTTATTATTTTAATATAATATAATTATTATTTTTTACCTTTTTAATTATTTTACTCTCATCCGTGAACCCCTACTTTTCGAACTTCATGTTAAAATTCACCTCACTTTTACCTTTAAAAAGCATATGATATTAATGGCCAATTCTAACATGAATTTGTAATTTTCCAGCCACACCGGTGAAGCAATGTTTCCAGCCACAAGATATAATATTAAAATAATATACGGTCTTGATTTATTACATGTTACCTGATGAGTATGTTATTTTTTAAATATATATTTTAATGATGTCAGCTTTTTTTTTTTCTTTGCATCCCAAAGTAGTGAAATAGCCCACGACTTTGAAGTCGTGAAATAACCCAACATTGCTAAACGTACACTCTGCTTTTGATAAGTTATAGCACTAAAAATAGAAATTTGCTAATTGAACCTGCCTTTTATTAAGGGTACTCCCATCTTTCCTTTTAAATCTTAAATTTTTAATGGTAATATTTTTAAAAATATACCCCAAATAATTACAACGATTGTGTTAACAAAAGTAGAAATAATTATATTTGAAAAAATTCATTAACAAAATCAACATATTTAATGAACAAAATCAAAATAAATATATGTTATTTCATATTTTACAAGTTAAAATTATTACCAAATTTTCATCCAACAATAAATCTCTAAAAATTTAAATTTTTAACATTACTACAAAAATTTACAAAATTAATTAAAATATATTAACATATTTCAAATATCATATATTATAAAATTAAATTCAAACAACAATGATAATAAACAAATATGCCTAGATAAACTCCTCTTCAAAAGTTGCATCATGTGTCGTCCTAACCCATTGGCAAAAAAAATTAAGAGGAACTATTTTTCACATCTTCATATAATACCAATCATCCTTACATGTGCTCTGAAAAATAACTATTGACCCACAAGCTATGGCTATGGCTACTGGCACCTTTAGTGGTATTCTGTAGGAATTTTATAATTTTTTTGGCAGAAGAATGTGTACTCGTCCAGACCCATAATAATCCATCGACTACCAAAGATTGTAATTTAGACCAAAGTAACTTTCTCCCTCAAATTCTGGGCAATAATCCAAATCAAAGCTTGGATAATTTGAAGAATGTTGGAAACAAAGGTCCAAATTGAAATTGGAATCATCGTGGTTGGCGCCTTAGAAGAAGTGGTTGACGATGCAAGGATGGCAGCAACACGATCGAGAAGAATGGGAAGAAGGAAGAACAAAGAAGTTGGTGCCGGCATGGTGGACGGTGCTGGAGAGAGAAAGGAGGAGAAGAGCGTCACGACATGGTGGTGGGTGGTGCCGCTGTGGTGGTGGGTGGTACCGAAGAGAGAAAGGAGGAGCCACGGGTGATGCCGTTGTGCTTTTTTTTTCTCTTTTTTTTTTTTCCATCCCAATAATGAACCAACAATTTTGGATAGCCTTGTTGCCTCACCCGTGGATCCTTGCTTTTTTAACTTCAACGGAGAGTCGACCGATATTAATTTACTGTGTTTGTTATGGTGATTAAATCCCTATTTTTCATGTTTTCACAGTGGACCATTTATACAAGTGCTTCACCGTAGCCTTCAACTTACACTGAATGTACTGAAAAAAAGTTGTTGGTTTCATGGTCAAACAAGGATAAACGATTTTAAAAATACACCTTTATCATGTATAAAAGAATATCGTTAAATTATCTTTGCAAGTGAGGATCACAAAGTTAATAGAGTTAATAATTTTTTTATAACAGCAACTAAATTAAAGTTATTTTTCTTATCGTTATAAAAAAAGTTATTTTTCTTATCAAAATACTAAATTAGTGTCCATTCAATTTTTCATAAATCAAAATAAAAGTATACCACTAATTATATAAACGAACACTTTATGATATTGACAGATATCAAAATAAATGTAAAATTATGTATGGTACAGTCCATTACTCTTTGAATGGTATATATATATATATATATATATATATATATATATATATTATGAGTTTATTATTCCTTCCGTACATATTTATAAATCGTTGTTGATTATTATTTATGTCCGTTAAAATTTTTGTTAAATTTAGATATTAAAATTAA
>PYAF01002543.1:363526-375275 GCA_007407185.1 Glycine tomentella
AAAAAAAAAAAAAAAAAGACTACTCTAACTACTCGTACATTGGACTGCAAATTAAACCTATATATCTGATGTCTGGAGCGATTTCAATTTTGCGAGACATGCATGGTATCTACGTACCGTTCACATCCCACATTTTCTGTGTATTTTGCTGGCCTCCCGAACGGGTAGAGTGAGTAACAAAGAATCATACTTGCTTCTGGGACCAATGTTCTCACTAATGACCTTCCCTTTGCCTTTCTGTGCCATATTCATGGATTGGCCTCTATCATCATTTAAGGAATCAAAAACAATGCTAGGTCTAGCCATAGAATCATACTTCCTTCTGGGACCAATGTTCTCACTAATGACCTTCCCTTTGCCTTTCTGTGCCATGTTCATGGATTGGCCTCTATCATCATTTAAGGAATCAGAAACATTGCTGGGTCCAGCCATAGACGACCCACATTGATCTTGACCGTACTTGCTGCTGGGATCACTGTACTCATCACTCTCAATAATGACATTCTCTTTGTCTTTCTGTGCCATATTCACGGATATTTTCTTTAGGTCTTCGAAGGATTGGGCACTATCACTTAAGGAATCAGAAACATTGCTGGGTCCAGGTGTGATATCCGACTTTAGAAATTTTAGAGGAATAAGTCCTCCCAGAGCTAGAACAACCTGCTTGCCAGATTTCAGTCAATGGTCAGACTAGCTAGGTCACATGAATTTCTAATTTTTTTTTTAAAAAAATCATCAGCCACTACTAATTCACATGTATATCCAGATAATACTTTAATTTATAATTTGAAATATATGTTATAACACAACACTTGGGAGCTGGATGTCTTTGAGGGAGGCATTTTACTACATAACCTTGTAGACAAATTAAATAGCCAAAATTCAAAATATAAATTGAGAGAAATCTAGCAATATTGTCTTCTCAACGTTCTTTGTGATTGACTGAAATTTCACTATCCGATCCATCAAAATTAATAATTATCAATAAATTTAAGTCAATGATAAAGAAAGTGTTAATAGTGTTTTTGACATTTTTCATTAAACCAAAACACACCATTTATTCTCAAACATATATCCTGAATTCAGTAAACTCACCCAGCTCATTGGAGGCCGGAGCTTGGCTGACTCAACCACACAGCAAGCTGCAGCACAAGTGATCATTCGGATCATCTCCCGAGGATTGTAACTAGTTTTCGGCAACCTTGGATCAATAAGTCCATCAAAGGTACCATTTTTCAAAGCTTGGCAGAGGGGCTCCTCAGGATTGTAAGTTTCCTGCAACCTTGAATCAAGAGGTCCATCAACGGTGACAATTTTCAAAGCTTGGAGCAGGAAGGACCTTGCCTGTAATTTGTACACAATGTTTCAGTACAAGATTTTTTTAGGGCGATAATTGTCAGCAAAAGACTATCATCTCAACTATTTGTTGCAGAATATCCCAGATATTATTTCAATATCAATATCAGAATTTCTTGCAAACAATTCTGCATGGTTGCAAACTATAATTAATCAGCTCCATCCAAGATCAATACACGGTTAATTGGCATCTAAAACAAGTAATTTAAGACAAATTCAAACTAATCTCTACCATACCAAGTTACATAGCTTTAAGGTACCAAATTCAAACTATGATAAGATTCATTCATTTTAAGTGTACCAAATAATTTCAGCTTTAAAACTGATCTCTACTGTACTAAGTCACATAGCTTTCAAAATTTTTAAAACACCCATCTATGATCTGACTGTAAAAAAGAGGTTAAAAGAATTCAAGATTGCAAATTGAAGAAAAATGAGTATAAAGGCAAATACTCCCATGTAAAATACTGATCACATGCATGCCTCTCTAAATGTTCTCAATCCCGCAACAATTCATTAACTGACCCAAAAATATGAAAAGATGCATAAGGAGTTGTGGGGAGGATCACGCCTTCTCTACCAACGAACATGAAGTCACAATAGACTTAACCCTCAAACAATCAAAACAGAATAATGCGAAAACGTGAACAATCAAAACACCAGAAAGAACAGGAGAGAAAAACACAATCAATAATAGCTTTACGTGGGAAAAAACCTTCTTCAATACGAAGAGGAAAACCCACAGGACCTTGTCTATAATCAATCCACTATTATCAATAATGGTTACAATCACTCTCAACAGACTTTCACTGGAGATACTCAACCTCACAAACAATGGTGGAATCACTCTCTACAAGGGTTGCTCACTCACAGAAGAATTTTCTCTTCTCTACGCTCAAACGAGAATTCTCTCCAATCTCTGGAATTATAAATTCTTCCGCCTCCATCTATAAATGTCGAATTTATAGAGAAGAATTATGTTTAGGGATTTCATAACCCTAAAGTGCAAGTGGGCCGAGGTCACCCCCTTGGAAATTGGGCCCAAGTCAACAAATCTCTTTTCAACACATTGAGATTTAGACCAAACATTAAAACGGAATTATCCAATAGGAGTACATTCTGTCATACCATAAATACCATGTTTCATACCTTGGTTATGCATAACTATTTTCTACACATATTTAGGTTGTCAAAAAAGTTATGCATAACTATTAAGACAGAAACTTAAACATCAATAGAGTACTATATACTACACACCCATTTAACCAAGTTGCGCTCTTCGAAGGGTTTATTTTCATCAAAAGGTTTTCGTCCAGTAATCAACTCCAAAAGCACAACACCAAAGGAGTAAACATCTGATTTTTCAGTGAGCCTCCCACTATCACGATATTCTGGATCCACGTATCTGCATGAAATGAATTTAGAGTTTCACTAAGATTCCAAGTGTTACAATTAATAGAAAAAAGGAAGATTATAATCAATGAAACATATTGCCCAATAAAAGTATTCCAAAATTGAATTTATATAAAGAAAAGAATACAAATTAATGATGAATCTAACCCATTAGTTCCCATCACTCGAGTAGAAACATGACTTTCTGTGTCTGATAAAAATTTTGCAAGTCCAAAGTCTGCAACCTGAACAAAAGATACTGAAAACATTATTATATTATTGTAGATAATGTAAATAGATATTGAATTGCTAAATGTCAAGATGAACAATTCAAATAGCCTTTTAGTTTATTTAACCATTCACTGTACTCCATTTAATCCCCTTATTTTTTTATAGGGCTGCTTAGTGCAACATAGAAAGTGAAGTAGATTCGTTCAAATACCTGATTATACCTGAACGAATCTACTTCACTTTTAGTTTGATTATGTTTGTATGATCTATATCATGCGTAGCTTTATAACATTTCTTAATAGCACACAGAGATAATATGCTTTGTGGACCTGAAGTAGATACTTGAACTGGCAAAATGAGATTTCTTTGGATTTTAAAAAAATAAAAAAAATAATTAACAGCATGATTCATTTCTAAAACTATATTGATAATTGTATTTTCTGTAAAAACTATATGGTTAGTAATATTATGTGTTTTGGGTGCTGTATGTGTCTGTTGGGCTTGGCCCATTTGCTTACTTGTATATCCGGCCCCTTGTGCTTGATTAGGGGTTAAGTGGGTTATACCCCTTAACCCTTAATCATAATTGTGAGTCCCTTCTGTTAAAGAACCCTAGTTCTCTGGTCCTTAATTTGCGACGCCTTGTTTCTCCTCTCCCGAAGAGAGTTGTGCATAGAGTTCTTGGTTTAGAGTTCTTCTAGTGCACAACCTTGTGGTTCCAGGTAAGTATCCTTGGTCCTTCTCTCCGTTTTAGATGCGTTCCTGAACTGGTTTCTTGCAGGTGTCTTGCAGTTCTTGGTGAAACTTGAACAAGAGGTTTTTCTCATGTTCTTGAACGAAAGTGAAGAAGAACTGTTTTGTCTTCTTTGTTTTTACTCATTGCATCTGCTAGGTGTTTGATATTATGCTTGTTTAGGTTTCAAATTAATACCTTGATGCATGTTCTTCGTTCTGTTCCTTTAGCTTCATGTATTAGGTTATTTGTAATCTTCTGTATAACATAGAATTTGATGTATAGGTTCTATTACCTATGTATTGATAGTGCTGATTTGTTTTGATTGTAAAGTGTTTTCTATTTTAAATAAAGTGAGTGAGAACAGGGAGATTATCCCTTTGCCCCTTGGATTAGTTAACTTGTTGATAGCAAGTTAATGAACCAAGTAAAATCTAATGTTTCTTTCTTTCTATCCTTCATTTTTGCGATTACTTTTATGTTTCCGCGTGTCCTCTGGACAATTTTTATATAACATATATATTCAAGATTGCGGGAAAAAAGTTATAAAATTTACCTTGGGCTCAAAATCTTTATCAAGAAGGATGTTAGATGCCTTGATGTCACGGTGTATGATTTTGGGATCACCTAAAAAGATATTATATATTAGACCGGAAAATGTAAATGTCAAAACTACATCAAGAACTAAAAACACTGACAGATCTTCAGGATACATTATTTATTTACAGTAAACTCACAGTACACATGCAGATATTCAAATCCTTTTGCAGATCCTAGAGCAATCTTCATCCTTGTTGACCAGCCCATCGATGGTTTGTCCTTTTCTGGTATGATATTCATGATTCATTTAGAACTACAGTATCATACTTGTGAGATATGAGTAAAATTATCAAACTTCTACATAGATAGTGGAGTCCTCGATCATCACTCAATCACTATCCAGATCAGCTAAGATTTTTTCATTAACCACGTTATAATTAATATGTTTTACGTATCAGGCCAACGTACGAATTAAAAAGCACACTTTTGCATGTGAAACAGCACACATTTTATTTTATTGCATGCAAATATTATTATGCTTTACACAACTTTACAGCAAAGAATGAGCGCAGATGCACTTGTTTGTGACATTTCTGACATCCTACCTTAGAAAGCAATAGTGATGGAAATTGCATATGTATCCTAAATGAGTTAAGAAATCTTACCATGCAAATGAAATTCTAGTGTGTTATTTGCCACAAACTCGTAGACAAGCATCCTCTCATCGTCTGAGGTGCAGTACCCAACTAGGGTTACGAGATATCTGTGATTCACACGGCTAATGGCCTCGACTTCTGCCTGGAACTCACGATCCCCCTGCTCACTCCCTGACTTCAATTTTTTAACTGCAACAAATTTCCCATTTAGGAGACGTCCTTTGTAGACAGGGCCAAAACCACCTTCACCAAGAATGTTGGAGAATCCATCTGTTGCTACATGTAATTCCTCACGTAAAAACTCTCTGTAACTAATAACGATTCTGGTGAGAACAGCGGGTGGTTGTTGCTGTTGCTGAAGCTGAAGTGTGCCACCAGGCATGTCATCTGGTGACATTAATAATCGACTCCAATAATAAGTTCCAGGGTTATTACCAGTTTTTACACACAAATTAGAACATAACACAAATTGGATTCTGTGAAATTTTGGATTATCTAAAGTACAATTTGGGCTACATTATTAGTAATCATGTGCAGCACAACCCATCAAACAGAATTTAAAATAAACATCCAAAAATTATAAACCTCAACAGCTAGTTGATTTTTAAAATGAAATCATGACATTTCAGAATGTTCTGAGTACCAGCAAATTTACTAGGATTCTCAAAGGTTAATCCCCCAATTGGAAAAAATAACGACAAAAGAAGCATAAACAACATTATACAGCTTGCGTAACATTTGTAATTTGTATAACATTACTCTTGAAATATAAGTAACTTTAAGTAAATATTCTATCTTTGGATTCACATTAATTAAAAAATTGATTATAAGCTGAAAAAACTTAACCAAGAAAAAGTTATACAAAATTTTGTTACTAAATTGTTTTTAGAGTAAAAGTACCGGAATATAAATCATTATTTCAAAATCAATTCGTACCCATAACAATTTTGCAAAATTATTTTAATTCTAAATCAATTATGGAAACATTCATCTTATTAACTTAATTAACTCAGTTATCTTAAAATTCCTATATATATCTCGTGTACAACTGCAATTAATTTTGAATGAAATCATTATTATGTACTAAAACCTAAACACATAAGGTCTGGATGATTTGCTTTTTGAAGTTTTGTTTTTAAAAACTATTTTTCAAAATAAGTTTTCATAATATAATAGTAATGGTTTTAAAAAACTGAAAAGAGATGAACCTGGAGGTGGTAATCTCCTGAAGCTCGTATGCCGCTTCTTTTTCCTTTCCTGATGAAGGCGGTAGAAGAGAACAATCACAAGGATCAAAAGAAAAAATGAAAGGACAAATCCTATAGACAATCCGATCACCAAGCCTTTGTTAATGGGATTGGGAGGAGTGGAATTGAGGCCAGTTGAGGGGGAAATCTTCAGTGGAGGAGTAGAGGTGGCAGTACTAGTGGAGTTTGTGTTGGGAGGAGTTTCTGGTGATGATGGAGCTGATCGAGTCATGGTTAGGGTTTTGAAAAGAGTGAGAAAAGCAAGAGAAACAACACCAAATATTTAAGTGGAGTGTCGTGTGGTGTGGTGGCCTACAGCACGAGCTACTGAGAATGTGAGATACCAAATTCTTCTATCTTATCTTACTTGCTGATTCAGTTGCTGCTTTTCTTTTCCTTTTTAATATATATAAGAGCTAGGGTGGCAAAAGCAAGATTCCACACCGGATTCTTTTGCTTCCATACAACCGCGTAGAAACCACTATAAGCAGTAAGAAGACTGGATAATCTGAACGCGGAAAAAGGAACTGCGTGTATATATATGGAGATTCCGTCGTCGTTTCACTTGTTTCCTGTTAACCAGTAGTTTGAATGTTTTCATGTGTTAACTGTTTTACTTTTCAGGATTTTTGCAGAAAGAAAGTTTTACTGGAATTAAAAGACAAACACTGTTTTCTCCATATATTATAATTTCAAATGAATTTATTAAAAAAAGTACATCCTCAAAAGAATTACACTGTAACACTTGCCAAAGCAAATGTTGGACAATTAACATTTTTTTTCATATACTATTGGATTTGTATCCAATTATCAATGCTCCACTGAGTTTACTTTTGAATTACTATATACAGTATTAAAGAAAAAACATTTGTTTTTGTCCACTCAATTACATACCCCATAAAAGGAAATTAAAAGTATAAGTACCAATATCACAAAAGCTTTTTTTTTTTGTTACAACCATCACAAATGGAAAAAATTTGTTTTTCGTATGCATACAAATTATATATATATATATATATATATATATATATATATATATATATATATATATATATTTCAGGTGGGAACATTGACAATACAATGAGATTAGTTCTCTCAGCAAAACACACATATGAATCTGAAGGCCAACTGCAGCTATTTGTTTGAGAAGTTAGTGTGTGCCTTCTTACTATACCAACTGGAAAATGAAATATTCTTCTATTTAACGTGCTTTATATTGGGATAATTAAAATAAGAGCAGTGCTATTTGTTATGAATTATTATATATTTGCTTAAAATAAATATGGAGACTTTAGATTAACTTTCTACATATATATTTGCTTCTCGCATTTCCAGCAAATTTTTTTAGGATTTTTAAAGGTGTAAAAATAAAAGATATGACAAGAAAACTTTCAAAACATGTTTTCAAAAAAATAAAATGTCAAAATATTCATTGCTAGGTTAACATAATAAATAAGGTTCTTTGACACGTTACAGTATCATTTTGGCATGGGAACTAAGACTTAGCTACGATCATTAGTCTACGAGAATGTAATTTAAAAAAAACTTCAAATGTATTTTTAGTCCTTATAATTTAATATTTTTTATACTTTTGGTTCTCGTAAAATTATTTTTTATTTTAGTTCTTACAAATTATTTGTTTTATTTTTTATTCTTATAGCACATTAAATAATGCTTTAAATAATAAAAAATGCTATAAGAACAAAAAACAAAATAAATATAATTTATAAGGATTAAAAATTAAAAATACTAATTTACAAAAACTAAAAAGATATTTAATTAAGTTCTTTAAATTTTTTTACAATTATAAGGACTTTCTGAAAATATTTGTAATTTTTAGAGACATAATTAAAAATTTGATGAAAATATAGCAACTTACAAAATAATTTAACCTTATATAAACGATAATTTAATCATACCAACAAATATAAATATAAAATTATAGTCCATTACCCTTTTAATATAATGTGTATATTTTTTTATGAGATTAATATAGTGTCTTTATTATATACAATAAAAGTAATAAGTATATAAGTAATAAGTAATGTATACTGGTATAAATTATTTCTCCACTTGAAAAAGGAATAATTTGATAACTACTTATAAATTAGTGGAATAAAAAAGTAGTTAAAGTACTATTGAGTTGCATTTATTACAGTATTAAAAAATACTACGTATAATACTAATTTCTTTTAAAAAATTGACAGTATTTCTTGAAAAAAAAAAACTAAAAACAGCATTTCTTTTAAGGTAGGTTGATAATTTGATTTTTTTTCTTCTTTGTTCAAGATTTAAGACACGCATAATTGCTTGACAGTGCATCTAATTGACCAACGAGGCAGTACCCGGCCCCACGAGCCAATGGTCATGTTAATTGTCCATTAATATTCCTATTTCTCTTCTTGGACTTGGACGATGTGAATTAATACACTGTTTTCAGTACTACCAGCAATGAAGAAAGTTTTGGTTTTTTTACTACAAACGTTAATCAGTGTATTTGGACATTAATTAAAAAATTAAAAATAGAAAAATTTAATTAAAATATGTAAAATTATGATGATTATGGTTTTTTATACATTTTCCTATGATTATTAAATAAAATTTTTTTCTTTTAGTTTCTTAACATATTCTAAAGATAATATTGATTGTACAAGATTCTTTCTTTATATATTTTTATTTTTATTTCATTGCCTCACACACAAAAGAAAATGTATTAAACAATAAATATATTTTTATTCTCTATAAATATTAAAAAGTTTAATTTTAATCTCTATTTTCAATAATTAATATTTTTATTCTCTCATTGGTTTATTGTAAAATGTGTCATATATAAACTTAGTTGTTGTCTCTGTCAATTAAAATTATGGGTAATTCAACTTTTGATGATAAAAAATTATTATAAAAATGTGAATTATATATTACTACATGCGTTGTTATATATAAATAAATGAGAGTATTTTAAATATTTATAAGGATTAAAAATATATATGTTTAACCCAATATTAATGTTGATATGCATATCTAACGTTATTATACCATAGTTTTAGGTGAAATAAGTCAACAACACGTTGCCGTAAAAAAATTGTTCAAAACTTCAACAATTACCATACATTTTGAATAATGATTAGGTTAAATCTGAAGTGACGTATCACATGTTCCACCGATTATAACTGCAAATAATTGTTAATCTATTTGAAAGTATATAAAATGAGTACAATGTTTGTTTATCCTAATTTTATATGCTTCAAGAAAGAAGTTGTGTTGATGCATCCTTATCATATAGTATGATGATAAACTTAATTATTTAAAGATATGATTGTAGAGCCTATATATACTCTATATGATGCTTCTCTAGTCATTGACCCCGGAACTGCTAATTAAGTGCCTCTTCATGAAATGGATGGCATGCCGGAATTTCGCCATAGAAGTTTGGGTCTGTCAGGTAATTAGGGGGAAGATAATCCTCTGTGAAGGAAAGGAAGTATGGTAACGGAACTAAGGATTAATATTAATTTAACTGTAGATAAAGGTACTTAATTCGATCTCAAACACAATTATTATATCTCCAATAGAAAGAAAACACTACTGCTACTTTTGAACCTCGTCCTATATATACAAGTAATAAATTAACTTTTTTTTTCTGACTATAAGAAATAAAAAAGTAGTTTTTAAATTTATTTAAGGTTAAATTTTTTTATAACCTTAATTAATTATTAACTTTATTTACTACACATTCACTAATTACTCTATTAGATTATGAATATTGACATTAAATATGATCATCATTTACAATATTTAAATTTAAAGATATTTTTAAAATAAAATTTAAATTTATTTAAATGTGATTATCAATTTTTTTATCTTCATGAATTGTCTTGTTTTAAATATAACAAGAAAAAAAATACATTTTTATTGATCTCAAATATAAGAATATTTTAATTAATTTTGTCTTATTTAATGTTATTATCTTTAAGATATCTTTTATTTAATTGAGGTGTTAATTTCAATGACTTCTTCTTATTTTTGTTAATTGTTATCAAGTTCTAATGAAAAGTAAATTAAAAAAAAACTTTGTGATTAATTAACTTTTTAAATTAGTGTGATATGTTTTTTATATATATATATATATATTTGAGATCAGAAAGAATATACACACGAGCAAAGATAGTTATATTTAAAGCTAGTTAATTAGTTAGTACTATTATATGAAACTAGTTTGTAGCTATATATATTGCTTTTAATATGTTTTCATGGTATTTATTGTTACAAGGGTAAAATGACCATTTAAATAATTGCAAAATGTCCCCACTTGGACAAAGAAGAGATTTATTTTTTCATTATTTAAAGAGAAGCAAAGAATTATATTTATTAACTTATAAGAAATTAATATAAGCAAGTAATTACCAACTTAATATTTTTTAAGTTTGTTAAATTATTTATAAAAAATATTGAATTTTTTGAAGCTTCTTAAGTCATTTCTCTATAAGATTTCCAATTATCCTTGCAACATTATACTATTTTGATACCTTTCTCTATTTAAAAAATTGTTTCTACCTAATTATTGTAAAATCAATTACATGATCACATGTAATAATTTAATCCTTCCATGTTTTTATGTACTCAATACAAATCAATTTTCGATTCTATTATATTTTCGTGTTTTTAATAAATTTTAATTCATATTATAATTTTTTATAGAATTGAATTGTTATATATTATTGGCTTAAAAAATTTACATTATTAATTAATTACAATTTATTATGTATGTGATTTTTAAGATGGTTAGAATAAAACTTAAACTTTTTAAAGATACGACATTTTGTGATTAATTGATAATATAAAAAATCTTTTCACTAACAGTTTTTTATTTTTATTACAAAAGGAGCTAACGGCCCGGGCCCCCAGAACTAGAAAGGTCTATTAAAAAAAAAGAGCAACATTGAATGATTGAGGAAAGCCTCTCTCGGCAGTTAACATGACAGTTACCCAGCCTAATCAGACCTCCCACACGCCCATTAATTAAATCCATTTTTATATATGCAATTTTAATTCAAATCTATATTTAAATTTATTTATACATTAACTGTATTTTAATAATTTTATATGCTAAGTACTTGAAAAAACAAAAGCCCATTAAAAATTATATAAAATATACAAGAACTAATACAACATATTATATTAAATAAATATGAAACAACTTGAAGAATTTAATGGTATGAAATATAAATCATACTCAAATGGTTAAAATAAAATACTTTTATATACAGTATTACACACATTTTAATTATTGAACACACTAATATATATTTATTTTATTGTGGAAATCTAAATAAAATCTCTCATATATATTAACTTATTGAATATTTTTATAAGTGCCTAAACAAACAAAATTGTATGACAAGTGGTCAACTTTTTCAATTATTATATATGCATCTATTTAATAAAAAATGGTCATTCATTTAACAAATTATTGGCATTATTAAATATATGTCAGCCTTTATTTTTTCATATTTCATGTTTGAATAGTATTGAAAATAATAATTATACTTTTATAGCAATGTAACTATTTTTATCTTTAAATATAATTTAGTTTT
>PYAF01002543.1:383017-421369 GCA_007407185.1 Glycine tomentella
TAGGGATGGCAAAGTGGGCCAGCCCACCCAAAAACGGGCCGGGCTGGCCCACCCCACTAAAAATGTGGGCCGGGCCGGGCTGGCCCACTTTTGTAAAGTGGGCTGAAAATACTAGCCCACCCCACTTTAAAGTGGGTTAGTGGGCCAGCGGGCCAGCCCACTTAAAAAATAAAAAAATAAAAAAATAAATTTAAAAAGTTAAAATAATTATTAAAAAAATTCAAATGTAATTATTTATACTAAAAATTAATAATGTACTAACTTAATCTTATAACAATGATTTTTAATATATAATACATGACTAATAGAAGTAAAAGCAAACACGAAATACATGTCTAACAATGATTTTCAATTAGCTCCTAAGTCTTAACAAATTCTTAGAAATTTGCTTCACAATGATGCAGACAATCAAAACATAATTGTACATGTAGTATAACTCATTATTAGGTTTCAAATAAAAATGTATTAGGATTAAGAATTCAAAATCATTAACTTCTTTTTAGTCAATCTTCCTCTAAGTCACTCATTTAATTACCTATTAAATATTTTATTATTTTTTATTGGTGGGCTGCTGGCCCGGTGGGCTGGCCCACCCCTGGCCCACATTTGGCCCACATTTTTGTGGGCCGGGTTGGCCCGCCCCGTTTAATGAATGTGGGCTCAAAGTCTCAACCCAACCCACATTTTTTTGTGGGTTAAACGGACCGACCCGCCGGGCCAGGCCCGTTTTGCCATCCCTAGTGAGAACGAGGGTTTTGAAAAAGAAAGAGAGAAGGTATAGGATTACAATTGCATCATCATCACATCACATGGGAATATCGAGGGGATAAAAAGGAATGTGGTGTGTGGTGGACCCTGTTGCCTCTTCTTCTCTTCTGTTGCGATAGCTACTTCTTCTATTCCTACGTACTCACAGTCACACGCGCTGCTTTTCATAACGTGTGGAAGCAAACGACGTGGGCCTCGTGATTCCGTCGTTTCACTTGCTTCCTCTTGCGTTTTGCTCCAACTTCCCACACCGGTCGCTTTTTTCAGCGGGAAGGTGATAAAGTGTCGAAAAAAGAGGGAGAGAGAATGAGAATAAGAATAAGAGGGATTATTACGGCACGTGTGATGCGTAAAACTAGAAAATATCTTTACAGTATTCCTATTCTTTTCTTTTATATTTTATTTAGGTTAGTAGAGACTATAGATAGATTATTATTTTATACTTTCCAGTAATTAGAAATTTTTCTGTATAATTTTAAAAAAGATTATAAAAATCAGAAAAAATAACTTGACATATATAACGAGAGTTTATGAAATGACATTCAACAAACTCTACATAAGTACTTATATTATGTATTCAATTTTATTTTTCTTTTTGTAGAGGTATGACCGTATGACAACTAGTCAACGAGAGAATGACAAGACGAGACTGCATGGGAACGGATTTTGGGAAAACGGGATGAATGTTTTTTTTTTTATATATAACTCAAACATAGTTTTCTTTGGAGTTGAAGAAATCTGTCGAGAACCTGCCTTATATTTTGTTTTTTTGTTTTTGTTTTTTTGGTACAGATATTTATTGATTATATATTTTTATATTTTAGTAATATGTAAAAGGGTAAATACTTAATTGATTGGTTTCTGAAAAATTATTTGACACAAATTAGATTTTGAGAAAAGAAAAATCCCAAAATAAGTCATTAAAAAACAACTTATAATCCTCTCATCCATTTGCATTAACACATTAATGATTAATTTGGGTACCAACATTTTTCAGCAATTAAATTGATACATGCTTTACCTTTTTATGAACCAACTACGTAAATAAAAAAAAACAAGGGAAAATGCTTGAAGGATTAATGAATTATAAAGCTACATACTTATATATATATATATATATATATATATATATACATATGATTTTTTTTAAGTTGGGGACCAGGCCAATCGTTGCGCACTTTAAACTTGTCCGTGATCAAGTATACAAGAGTGGATTTTAGTTTAAAACAAATTAACCAAATAGAGATGGAAACTTAATTTTGGCAGTGATGATGAAGCATTAGTTTGGGTGATTAATTCTAGCTAGCTCTCAGGTTAATTCACTTTAGAACTCTTCAATTCTACCAATCAATTTAGGTTAATCCAGCCAAAGATATACAGCTACTTAAGTGGTGGTGAAGGCAGAGAAAATAAGGACAGCAACCAAAGTCCAATACTACTAGAAGAGCTAGGTTAGTGATGAAGTTTTTTGATACTGATTAATCTTATTGTCATTTTTTGATACAATAATGACACTAAAGTTTTAAGTCTCAATTCTATTAATTGTTTTCTTATTTTGAACCAAATATGCTAAATAAATTTTGAAGATTTTTACATGAAAATGAAAATTAGTTACATAAGTGTTTTTTTTTTGTTTTCCTGTATATCACTAATATTTAAAAAATACTATTAACAACACATTCTCTAAGTATCTATTGTTAACTGAGATTTGTTAAAAATAATAAAATTATGGATGAAACATATTTTTTTAGAAGAATCTAGTGGATGAAACATATTAAATAAAGAGTGATACTCGCAATGTTTCTTTAGTTTCAATAAATTTTGATGGGTGATAGTGTATTAATGTGTTAGAAAGTGTTGGTAGTTTTTTCTATTACCTTAATTGTTAATTTACATAATTTATTTTCATGATTATTACTTATTGATTTATCGTCTAAATTTAAATAAGTCATAATTAATAAACGAAAATTTAATAATTAATAATGTATATCAATACTTAATTATATTTGTTTATTGTGAGTTCATGCTATTTTTGGATCCATCCTATGCATGTATTAATGCAACTTAAGGCAAAAGGGTTATGACATCATAGATGTACATTGGTTGAAAAATGATAATTTAGATGCCATATACCCGTTGTTTAATACTTTTACTGTGGGCAGGCTGCCTATTTTTGGGGGCAAATAAGAAGAAAAGAAAGAAAGAAAGAAGGAAACTTAAAACCACACTTTGTGCAATTTTGGATTTATCTCAAATACAATCTGTGGGCAACACAAGTAACAACTAACAAGCAATGTACCACCGGTGTGTGAAAGAATGACGAGTGAAATATTGAGAAAGAAATAAAAAAGTAAAATAATTATTAATTAAACTAGAGTATAGATGGATAAAAACAAAACGAAAGACAAATAGAGAAAATGTAGTAGCTAGTTCCGATCAAAGATGTTAAGGAAACATTGCTGGAAAGACATACAAGATATAAATCCAAAGTAATACTTTTTTCCTATCTAAAAATTAACTGGAAAAACATTAACAATTGACCAACAGATTTTTTTGCAAAAAGAAAAAAGAAAAAAAGAAAAAAAGAATAATAACTCGAGTACCAGCACATTTACTAGGATTCTCAGAGTGTTAATCACAATCAAGAAAAAGAAGTTAATCTCATGCATAAAGCAATAATAATACAAAAGAAGCTTATATAGTTACGTGGTTTGAAAAGTATGCGAAGAGATGGTAGGAGAGGGGAGGGAGGTTTGAACTATAAGTGGGTGGGAGAAGAGACTCTCTGTTCACGTTTCAATAGGTTTTTTTTTTTTTTTTTTTTTCTAAACTCGGATAAAAATACTAATATTTCCAGGGGGAGTGGGTGTGGAACTTGACTTGGAGGAGACAATGGTTATTATGAGAAAATGAAGTGGAACAAAAAAATGTGGGAGGTGTTTGGAGAGAGAAAACCAAAATTAGAAATGATTTGGTGGTCTATGTGGGGGATTTCTAAGGCAAGAAGGCAAAACTGGTTTAGTGGTCTATGTGGGCATAAGTGGTATGGGGGATTTGGAAACATAGAAATGATATCTGTGATTCACAACTTAGGTTAATTTTCTTAAGGCACTGAACTTTGGAATTGAGATGCTTTAGGGAGGGAATAATGGGGGTGAATATTTTGTATGGAAAGAGCCTGCTCAAAGAACGCACATAAACCAGTTTATTTTTAAACTAACATTTTTAGGAAGTTTTTTAATAAAGTGTTTTTTTATTATTTCCTTTTATCGAATAATTTTTTTATTTGCATATTACTTTTAAAAAATGTTAAAATACTATCTCCCTCATATTACAATGGTCAACAAATCCAATAATTTTGTCAACTTTAAATTTGTTGTTTTTCTATAAAATTGAAATATGAAAAAAAGTGATGATAATCCATTCTTAAAATAAATAAAATAAAAATAAAAAAACAGAAATGTATGTTAAGCAGAGAAGGACTGGAAATGGCAATAGCACAAGCATAGATTGAATTGAATCACAGTAGAAAAGAAAGAAAGAAAGAAATCCCACGACGTCAATATCAGAGGAGAGAAAGTTGAAGAGAAAACTGACACACAAAGTGAGAAAATTAAGCACACACGCCATCACCACCGCCCCCATTGCCATCTCCGGCAAACGCAACCCAAAAACCTAACTAACGGTCACACTGTTCCTTCCTTCGTTGATTCAATTCAGCCTCTCTCTCTCCAATTCTTCATCAACATCTTCAACCGAATTCCCCTTCCGATGAGATTGATTTGAATCGAGTTTTGCTTTTCCGAATTGCGCGGCAATTTTGAGATGAACATGCCGCCGAAGCCGAACCAGGTGGCTGTGAGAGACCTCGTCGAGGAAGCCAAAAAACGGATCGTCATCCTCGTCGTATGCGTCGTCGGACTCTCCTATCTCATGTCCTGTGAGCTTCACTTTCGTTTCTCTTTTCCTTCACTTCGTTTCAGTCCGTAATCGTTCGTGCGTGTGTTTCTGCTTTGTTCAATCGACTTCAATCGAAAGCGTTTGTGTATGCTTTTGCTTCGTTTTACTTGTTTAGTTTCAGCAGCTTTTTTCGTTGTTTTCGTAATCGCATGCTCAGGGTTTTAAAGGCACCCTAGTCTTTATTATTACATTACTTGCTGTGCGAAGAACGGTAGGAACACATTTATCTGGCGTTTAGCATCTATTGCATCTTAATTTGGAAAAACTAATTTAACAATGCTGTTGAATTTAGGACATAGGATTGTCTGTTTATCAGTTTTAAGAGAAGACGACATCGTTTGGAGCTGTTTTCTAGGAGGGTTTTCAGTGGAAAAAGTTATGCTCGATTTCACTTCTCTCTCTCTCTTGTTGCTCTAAGAAAGTAAAAAATATATTTCTATTCAAATTAGGAACATTGGATGTTCAACCAATAATTTTTAGAACAAAGTGATGCTTTAGTTATGGTATTGCTACATTTCTCACCATCAAAGAGTGGCTGCTGTTTTCTTTTATTTTCCTTTAGATATCCTGCTTGCTTCTTTGTTTTTGTTGGTGATGTGAAACGGTACTAACCAAAGTGATCCATCGTGGAAGCATTATTTTGGAAAGAATTTGGGTTAGCTATCATTCTAGTGTAGAACCTGGCATGTACTAGGTATAAACTCAAGATTTCACAACAACTAAAGGGAACTGTTTATATATATTCAGACATGAAAGTTATGTTGTAAATGGTGTTTTAACATAACGGTCACTTCTATAGCCATTATAAAAAACACGGGTGTTGGGTGAAAAGTCAACAATAGTCCAAAACTTTCACAATCCATATAGAAACAGGAACCAAACTCTATCATAGTCACCTTGAAATTGCCAAAAATAGGTATTTGAAAAGCATATCAGCATTATTAGAAATCCATATTTCAATATATAATTATATTTGATCCCCTTTGTTGTGCATTGCGAGCCAATAGTTTTCTGACCCCATTCTAGACCCTGAACCTTAATATCTGTGTAGTGATGTAGTCTCATAGCTACTGAAATTATGGTCTGTTTTTTTGTGATATCTCCTCCTTATGCATTTTGTTTAAGCAAGATAAGAAAAACATAACCATGATTATATTTGAGTATTTAATTGCTGTTGAAGCTTAATAAATTATAAACCTGTGACATTGTTTGATTTGATTTAGGGATAGATAAAGAAAGTAAAAAGAGGTTGAGGTCAGTATAGGATTTGGCAGTTTTGAATTGTTTTTTGCATGGGAGAGGAACACCATAGGATATTTTGTTTTATCAAAAGCTTTGACATTTTGTCTAAATTGTGAATAAAGTCAGGCAAAATTCCTAAAATATTATCTTTCAATGAAACCACCACTTCCCTACAGTTTAGTCGAGTTTCATCACTTTTTATCAGCTAGGGTTGGTTCCTGAAATGCCCTACTGCCATTGTGTTCATTTGGTAATGATAAATTTTGTTGACAGTGGTTCATGCTTCAAGCAAATGCCTTATATTCCTCAACACTAGATGTTCTCACTGGTTAATTTCTAGCTTCATGTTGTTTTTAGGTCTTGGTGTTTGGTTTAATTTCTTTTGCTTTATTTCAGTGACAAGCTCCTCAGTTTGGGTCAACTTGCCAGCTGCAGCCTCCTTAATTATTATTATCCGCTATTTATCACTAGATTTTGAAATGAAGAGAAAAGCTGCAGCATACAACAATAAAGCAGGCTCCACCAATGTTCAGTCTTCAAAGAAGCCTGTTGAAAATCCTAAAGTTATTGCAAAGTTTGAGTGGAGAACAAAAGTAAATTCTCCTGTTGTTGAGGATGCAATTGATAACTTCACCAGACATTTAATTTCTGAGTGGGTGACAGATCTTTGGTATTCTCGCCTAACACCAGACAAAGAGGGTCCCGAGGAGTTAGTGCACATAATTAATGGTGTTATTGGGGAAATTTCAGGACGCATGAGAAACATAAATTTGATAGATTTTTTAATAAGGTTCTTAATGTCATTTTTTGACTGCGGTTTTTCTTTATTTCAGATTGTAATTTGATTGACTGGGAGTTAACCTTTGTTGGTTCAGGGATCTTATTAATCTCGTTTGCTCACACTTGGAGCTGTTTCGTGCTGCCCACTCAAAAATTGAAAAACGACATACAGGTTTATTAACAATCGAAAGTCGAGACATGGAACTAAAAAATGTTTTGGCTGCTGAGAACAAATTGCATCCTGCTTTATTTTCTGCAGAAGCTGAGCATAAGGTTTTTTCACTTTCTTGTTTTATATGCATGCGTTGAGTAATGGGGTATTTTGTTTTCATCCATGGGCCATATTATTTTCTCGTATTTTTTATTTTGGGTTATAATCCTGTGTGTATTCTTAACTTGCAGGTTTTGCAGCATCTGATGACAGGTCTTATGCATGTTACTTTCAAGTCTGAGGATTTGCAGTGTTCTTTCTTTCGATATACTGTCAGGGAGCTTCTTGCATGTGCTGTAATACGGCCTGTCCTAAACTTAGCAAATCCAAGGTATCTGTTTTCTCCCATTTTTGTATCATTCTTGATGTATGCTGTTGTTCTCATTCTCTCCCTTTTTTTGTTGACAGATTTATTAATGAAAGAATTGAATCTGTGGTAGTTAACAAGACCAAGGTTAACAAGGGGGTTGCTGCAGCTCAAGAGGCATCTCACACTAAAGCAGATGAGATACAGATTTCATCTGATGATTTCTTCAAGTCTTCAGATCCTTCTGTTACTGGTGTTGAGCTTGTGCAGCTAAGAAATGGTCAATCCAAAAATGCAGAGTCATCTGCAGAAAATAATGCCCGTGATAATATTACTAAAGATCCATTGCTTTCAATTGATGCTCGACCTTCCCGTACATGGAACTCATTGCCTTCAGACTCCCAAGCTAATGATAACCAAGGTCTTCAACGACATCACTCAGGAGGAGAGTGGGGAGATATTTTAGATGTCATCTCTCACAGAAAGACCCAAGCTCTTGCTCCAGAACATTTTGAGAATATGTGGACTAAAGGGAAAAATTACAAGAAAAAGGATGGCGAGAACCAGTCAAATCAGCATGTTTCACAGAATTCCATGGTAGGAAAACTGCCGAAGGTAGATCATATGAAGGCAATATCTGGACCAAACGAAAGAGATACTAATTCGAAGCTTATGCTTCCGCCTAAGGGACGCCTCATTAATTCTGGACACAGCAGTCAATTCTCTGTAGAAAATACATCCATTCATGCAGACAAGAATGGATCATCTTCAGTTACCGCATACAAAGATGATGAGTCAGTTACCTTGTATAAAGATGATGAGCACAGCCACATTTATGGGCAGATGGGTGATTCAGCGAGCAGTACTTCGTATTCCTCTGAAGATAACGAAAGTAGTACTGTCACTGGTCTTGATTCCCCTGTCACTAAGGTTTGGGATGGAAAAAGTAATAGAAACCAGGCTGTTTCTTATGTTCATCACCCACTTGAAAATTTTGACAATCACAGTGCAAAGAAAAGGAATAAGAGCCATTCTCGGTATCCAAGATTATCCAGTGCCCAATCTGGCAGTAAAAGGTCTTGGCCAGGTGGTCAAAAATCACAAACGTGGCAGGAAGTTGAGAGAACAAGCTTTTTATCTGGAGATGGTCAAGACATACTTAATTCTTCAAAATCACATATAAATTCTGAGGAGTCCAGTGATGATGCTGATATGGAAAGTTTGGGTAGAATTTATAGTGGAGCAGCTGCCTCCTCTTCTGCCTACTCTATTTCTAAATCAGAATCTTGTTGTTTGTCTGTTGGTCCCCTGAAAAATTCCTCTGCTGTAGATTCCTTTTACAAGTTGAGATGTGAGGTACTTATGATGGTGATATCTAGCTCCTTTAAATAATGATGAAAAAGTTCATATACTAATTTGTTTGTATATGAAAAAATGTAAGCTAATTTACTGTTGCAGGTCTTCGGTGCAAATATTGTGAAGAGTGGCTCAAAAACCTTTGCTGTTTACTCCATATCTGTTACAGATATAAATCACAACAGTTGGTCAATTAAAAGAAGGTGCTAAGTTTCTGCTGTGTCTTATATCTATGTTTCTAATAAATTTTTTCAGTCTACTGTGTTTTCAAATGTTTCGTGTTTTCCTTTTCTTAAGGTTTCGCCATTTTGAGGAGCTACATCGACGCCTGAAAGAGTTCGCTGAGTATAATCTTCATTTGCCACCAAAGCATTTTCTGTCAACTGGTTTAGATGTACCAGTCATTCAAGAGCGGTGTGAATTACTGGATATATATTTGAAGGTCAACTTCACAGACTTTTTTTTAAAATTTTTTATTTTTTTTATTAAACTCTCGCATTTCTCTGGTTCCTCCCTCCGACAACCCAATATGTGGCATTAGAACACACTTTTCAGTAAATTTTGTTTGGCTTGTCCTTTCTGTTGTGTTTACATTATTGCTTGAGACATAATTTTCTGTTACCTAATTGTTACTTTGGCTAATTGGTAGGCTTGCATTTTTAATGATTTTAAACTTCCATTCTTAATTAACTTTTTGTTTTTTCTATAGAGGAAAAAATTATCTGCTTTTGGTACTGTGATAGAACCACGATCACCAATACTCTGTTACCAGCAGGATAGATGTTGGATATTAGTGTGCAGGATAGATGTTGGATATGAATGTGCAGGATAGATGTTAGATGAGTGTACCTTTATTTTGAGATAATACTTCCTTTTGCATCTATCATGTAGCATTGTTTTTCTGTCTATGCTAACAATTTTCAACGATTCAACCAATATTTTGTTGACGCATGGCTTATTGGCCCTCAGAAACTTATGCAATTACCAACAGTTTCGGAATCAATTGAAGTATGGGACTTTCTCAGTGTTGATTCTCAGGTTTGATTTCTTGTCCAACCGTTTCTACCTTCTGTGTTGTCAATATTTTTTTTAAAATTATCTGGCTTATCTCTTATTATCGTACGTTATCCATTGCAGACATACATATTCTCAAATTCTTTTTCTATCATGGAAACATTATCAGGTGAATCATGGTTGATGAAGGATGTTGAACAATCATAGTTTTATCATCTCCCTTTCCCATCTTTTGACATGTCTTGGATTTCTTTTTTTTTTTTTTTCTTTTTTGAAAACTATTCTAGTTGGCTTGAATTCCAAACCATTTGAGAAGACTAAAAACATTTCCAACTTCTCTGCACGTGCAAGTGATCCTGTTTCCTTTCGGAGAGAAAACTGTAGTGCTGAAAGTAAAGAGGCTGTTTTGGGAGCAAGAAATAATGTTGTGGCCAATGGATTGAGGTCAAAAGTAAACAGCACACCTCTTTCTCTACCAAAAAAGAGTACACATGAACCGAGAAAGTCATTTGACAATTCTAGCAGCAATACAAACATTCTAGCACGGAAGAGTGCACCTTCTCCCAGTAACTTGCAGAAGACAGTGAAAGGAAGAGATAATTCAGATGAGGTTTCTGAAGTGCACCATGATACTTCTGATGCTTTTCCAACAGAGGTTATAAAGACAATAAATCATAGTTCTGGATCTTTATTCTTTTCAACAATAGATGAATGATGTAATTTTATCATTCATTGTTGTTATTTAACATATAAATGATTGTATTTGGTTTTTGATATCATTCCTCGTAGATTATTATATGCTTGATTGCATCTTGATTCTGATTAATATAAAATTCTTCAATGCAGTGGGTGCCACCAAATTTGAGTGTACCCATATTGGATCTGGTTGATGTTATCTTCCAGGTTCAAGATGGTGGATGGATCAGGTAATTTGAAAATTCGTATTCTTTTCACCATAAACATAAGTTCTTTTTACTCTGAGTTCCACTAGTAATCATATTTATCTTCTTACGATGTATGCCTTATGTGCAATACAGGCGGAAGGCTTTTTGGGTTGCTAAACAAATCTTACAACTAGGAATGGGTGATGCTTTTGATGACTGGTTGATAGAGAAAATTCAGCTTCTCCGTAAGGGATCAGTGGTTGCTTCAGGGGTCAAGCGAGTTGAGCAAGTAATATTCTGACTTCCCTCCCCCTCTTTTAAATTGTGATGTTCTGGAGACTGTCCTCATCATTTAAATTTATTTCACTCTGTTGAAATGCTATATTTTTTCCCCTTGTAGAACCATGATAAGCATATAATTGATATAGTGTTGTACTGATGAAGTATTGTTACTGCAACTTTCTTTAATAGATACTCTGGCCTGATGGAATATTCATAACCAAGCATCCAAATCGACGACCACCGCCACCTACCAGTCCATCTCAGAATTCTCCTCATGGCAATCAACCTACACAAGTTTCTTCTCCAAGGGTGGATGATGAGCAGCAACGGGAGGCAGATCGGCGTGCAAAATTTGTATATGAGCTAATGATTGGTAATACCTGTTATACTGCTTTCATTTATATCCATAATTGTGTCTATTCAACGTCTTTTATCTATTTCTATTAAAAAAATTATTGCACTTAGCTGACCATCTCTGTTCATGTAGATCATGCACCGCCAGCAATTGTAGGTCTTGTTGGTCGGAAGGAGTATGAGCAATGTGCAAGGGATTTATATTTTTTCCTTCAGGTAATTTCTGATTAAATGAATTGAAGTTTTCTGAAGAAGCTTCTTTTGTCCATCTAATAATTATGTTGTTGTTGGTTGTAAGTTGTAACATAATCCCATGATGTTTATGATGCTGAACATTGCATTCCAATTTATAATTCACTTTGCTCACTTGGAGCATGATCATATATTTTATGGTAGATCTTTCTACGCTGCTTGTCAACTCAGTTATATAAGCATTATCCCACCGTTTATGGGTTACTGAGTTTTTCTGTCAAATTTTCATCCATATTATGGTTACACCATTTTCATGAAAATGCTTTTCATATTGACAACCTTTCTAGTATAGTCAAGATATTGAAATATTTATTAGTTAAGAAATTTTCTATTCAGCTATGATTAGAATTTGTAACCATTAGAATGCAAAGTGTGTTATTGGGGTATGTAGCAATCTTGTCATGACAGGAGTGAATTGATGTCCCCACATGTCCTTTTGGGGTTTATAATTCCTTTTGCACCTTGAGATCATTTGTCGGACAATTCTTGCACATGCACATTACTTATAGGCACAATCGATCAAAAATTCAAGATATATTACAGTAATAAGTAATAACAAAGTCAGTGTTGAAGTTATTTATAATATTATGTTGAGTTTTCATTTGCATGCCTATAGACTTTATGCTCAAGCAAGACTCACTCCCGTCATTCTCTCTGTCTCATCCATAATTTGGTCGTATAAATACTTTCTATTGACTTCCTTGCAGTCATCCGTTATCTTGAAGCAGCTGGTTTTTGACATCTTGGAGCTGCTGCTGACATCGGCCTTTCCAGAACTTGATAATGTATTCAAGCAGCTGCATGAAGAAAAGCATAAATTTGGAGAGTTCAGAACAGAGTAAATATTACAATTTTCAGATAAGGCACGGAGAAACAATGGTATAGATGTTTCGTCTTCCGAAATACTACATTTTTTGTCTTGTGATTATTGTTCCTGGTTGCCCTTTTGTCTCCGCAACCGTTATTCTTTTCTTTCTGCCTACTAGTGGGCTAAAAGGCAGTACAATTTTTCCATCTACCAAGTCAGGTTTTGTAATTAAGATTGGCGTTTTTGAGGCAGACGTCATGTAAATTTTGAGATCAATGCAATTATTTTAAGATTCTTTATTGGCCTAAGTTTTTTCTAGCCATCAGGGTGGCTCGCTCTTGCAAGTGAATGGATTATTTGAGGTAATTAACCATTCCGACATAACACTTAGTACTACTAAAAATGCTTTTAAAATTGGATCAATTATTAAACCAGTAAAAATACTAGTTCAAGATTCACTGGGATAAAATCAATATTAATTAAACAAAAATAATCATTAACTAATATATTAAATAACATTACACATATAATAACATAATGTTATAATTTTTAAAACTAAAAGTAAAAAACTATTTATAGGTTTTCAACATTTGAAGTTCATACAAAAATTCTCTTTTGGTAAAACAAATTAAATATATCATAATATTTAGTTTCAAGTTTTAAGAATGTATAACATGTTCATTGACAATAAAAGCTGTACATCTAGAATAAAAAAGAAAATAATAAATTTTATATTAATTTGTCATTTTAAAAAATAAAATGACATAATAAGCCTTTTTTTAAAACATATTTTTGGCAAGCAAAATTTGATTTATTTGACAAAGCTTAAGTTAAGCATAAGATATGTCTAACTCAAGACTCCAAACACCATGAATTGTACATTCAAACCGATCCACAACATTCCCAAGCCTGTGACAACTGTAATATATCCTCCATAAAGCTTTTATTTTCTTCTAAATTATCCATGATGAATAGAGTAAAATTCTGAAAAAGACTATTTAGTAAAATCAGTAAATGATTAACCCTGTACATAATACACTATTTTATTTGAATAATACATAATACATTATTTAAGCATCACATTTTACCCTCTTAATATAAAATAATGCTTTCTTCATTTAATGAGCAACAATATTAGTAAAAAAAAGTAGAGTTAAAATTACTCTTACTCTAATAGTAAAATTATTTTCCTTTTGATTGAGAGACATCGAGTCTTATACCAATATACTATTAACCAAACCACCAGTTAATACTCTTAACATATAAGATTCATTCAAACAAATTGCATGTAACTAGTCAACATCAATATAAACAACATCTTTTAACATAAGTTAATTGAAATCGATGATAGATAAATCCAATGATAAATCAGAAATAAAACAAAGAAAAAGAAAGAAAGAGGAAAAGAAAAAGTGAAAAAAGACAAAAGAGAAAAAAAAACTAAAATAAAAGAGATGAAAGGGAAAAAAAGAGAAAAAGAACTAAAAAGAAGAACGACAATAACAAAACTTACCACTGATACCTTTCACCGAATATTCTCATTTCTTATCTTATATTATCCCTATTTTATGCTCATGTGAACTATGTGATACACGTAACTAGTAACCAATAAATATCCATCAAGTATACAAATTTGCGTAGAGCTAAAATACATTAAATTCCTATAAGCACATAAGTTGTTCCTCAGTTAGTTTAAAGCTAAAATACATTTCATTTTTGTTGATAAACTACGAGGAGACAAGCGTAAAAAATACATGTTCGTAAAACTTACATGCATCGAAATGATCTTTAAAGTAATTGGGTAACATGAAAAAACAACAAAATGGAGCACACTGAAGTTTCAATTTTGATTCAAGAAACCAAACAAAATGAAATAAAGAACGATTCAACCTTATAGCCTATGTTTGGTTTTCCATTTAAACTCAACTTGGAAAGTAATCTCAGTTTCGTGATATATTGGTTACTCTTAAAAGTTCATTTAGCCTGAAAACTCAATTTTATATAAGAAAAATTTTTGGTTGCTTGTGCAAACTCAATTACAAACTTGGGTTTGCAAAATTTAATCCAAAAGTGCACATATTGATTGGGTTTACAAGAAACAACCTAAAATGCTTTAGCCAGCTTGTAATTTCAAAACAAGTTTCTACATCCAATGGCTAATCACAAGTAGAAGCATATTTTACAGTAAATTTTCCACGACAACTAAAATAGAGAATAAAATACATATAACACAATGGCAAACTAACGCTCATCCTGAAGAATTACAAACACAAGTTACTCCAGAACCTTGCAAGTACTAGCTACACCGAGTACAAGAATTTTCTAACATGATCAGAACACTCATAAATCCCCAATAAATACAACAAAGTGAGTGAGACCCTGATACGCAAATATGATCACACACCCTATTACTTGAGATTAGCAGCGTGTTATGTTTCTTCCGAGGTACCGTATTACAGTTAATTAATACCTATGTTTAGAAAGAACAAAATCTAAGCCAAGGCATCAAAACTCAACAATTGTTGACAATAACTAACACCCAATAAACCATAATAAAAAAACTAATACCAAATAAGTCTTACCCTAAATTTATCTAATTGAACCACAATACCAAATGACATGCCCAGAATGATAAGCCAGAATATGGATGTCAAAAACTCTCATAGATAAAACAAAAATTCCTTACAATCCTCATGTCGAAATACAAAGCCACTACATATTAAATGAAATTAAAACAACAGAAAGAAAAGTGTTCCAAAGAGCTCGGCACCAACATGGAAACATTAACTCCTATATAATTCACTGACCCAGCAAAAATTGTTATCATTCAAAGCTTACGTAGAGGCAGCAGCTCCCCTCTTCCTGGGTGCAGCTTCGGTACCTGATTCAAAACCGCCACGTTAAAAAAACCTCAAACCCTAACCCTTAGCACAATACGAAAAACATTTACATAGTTATTTACAAATTACAACATACCCTCTCTGAAGCCACTCTTAAATCTGCGAGGCACGTTACGCAAGTACCTCATCCTTCCAGTTCCGGTGGTCTTTCTCCTAATGGCCTTAACGCTCCAGTTATCTGGAACCATCAAACAATTCAATAATCGAATTTTCACGCAATCCCATTTACTTTAGTAAGTAAAAAACTCACATTTCCTGGTGCGAGCAGCGGGGAAAGCGCACGCGGCGCAGCGACTCTTCTGGAGGTGGAAACTGCGGCGGCCACACCTCACACAGAGGGTGTGGGTCTTGTTCCTCCTCTTACCGAAACTCCCCGTTCCCTTACCCTGCAAACATTCACAATTCAAACACCATCAGCATCATCTCCATCACAAAATCGAACTAATCAAACTAATCTCAGATCCGTTTAGAGTAAGAGAAAGAAACAGTACCATCGTAGCTTGCAGATCACAAAAACCCTAATTGAAGGAGCTATCTATGGCTGCTAAATGACGAAGGATTTATTTATATGTCACACGACAGTGATACTTTGGGCCTTTTTTTTACTTTAGGTTTTTTCTCCGTTTTGGGCTGAAGGCCCAATAATATAACACGTAAAAAAAAGAGCGGTGAAGTTATTTTCCCGCCATCAAGTGGAAGCAAAAGGAGTAATGGCAATCGAATTGTACTCGTAAGCATAGAAAATGGAAGAGAAGGAAGGAAAGCCAAAATTCCCAGGGTTTCCTTTCGAACCCTATTCGATTCAGATTGATTTCATGAACAGCTTGTATGAATTTCTCAATCAAGGTGGCGTGTCTATGTTAGAAAGCCCAACTGGTGAGTGGTAATTAACTACTGATTCTTCTATTTTTGTGTTGTCATAGGAATTAAGGTTTGTTTATTCGATTCGGTTAGATGAGTGTGTGATTGGTTATAATGTATGTTGGAGCAGGGACTGGGAAGACCATGAGTGTGATTTGCAGTGCCTTGCAATGGGTGCTTGATCGGAGGCTACAACAGGACGAAGCAGCGTGTGGTGAGGATAGAGGGAATGGCGGTGACGGTGGGGTTGGTTCGGATGATGAACCTGATTGGATGAGGGACTTCGTCATCGACAAAGAGGAGAAGAAGAAGGAAGAGATATGTGGGTCTGTGTGGGGAAAGCCTCATAGTAAAAAAAAGAGCAGGGAAATTCCTCAGGATTTTAGGGTTATGGGCGTTAGAGAGGAAAAGGGTCGTGAGAGTTTGCAAAAGAAAATTGATGCAGTGGAAATTGGTGATAAGGAGTTTTTGCTAGAGGAATATGAGAGTGAAGATGAGAAAGGCTTAGGGAGTGTGGCGTCCAAGAGGAAGGCTGTTAAAACGTCTTTTAGTTCCTCTAGCGAAGATGAGTCTGGTGAGGAAGAAGAGGAAGAGGAGAAGAAGTTGAAGGTGTATTTTTGTAGTAGAACTCATTCACAGCTTTCACAGTTCATAAAAGAGGTGCGGAGAACTGTCTTTGCCAACGAGATGAATGTTGTGAGTTTAGGTTCGAGGAAAAATCTTTGCATTAATGAAGGTTTGGAGTTTACTTCACTTGGATGCTCCATTTCATTCTGTTTTGATTTCCCTGGTTGAAGCTAAAGAGCAGCAAATACTTATATTTTACTCATGATTTGTTGCATGCTTTCCAGAAGTAGTTGCACTTGGAAACGCCACACGCATAAATGAGCGATGCTTGGAACTCCAGAAGGAAAAGAAAAATGAAGCTACAAAAGTTAAGGTGCATGCGTTTGGATTCTAGGTTATGATCTTCAGGTCAATTGCTTTTATTTTGATAATGGTTTGACACTTTTTTTTTCATTTTGGTGGATGGTATCTGTGAATTAGCTTCGCATTGTTGACTCAATCATCACTAAGATTTTATGGTTGCTTAATTTTATGGATGCATAATTTTTTTATTTCCATGAACATGGCTGCTTGTTTATAGTATATTCATTCATTTACTTTTTGGTGAACTTTCAGTAATTGGTGTTTTTACTTGTTCAGCATTTTAATAGAATATAAGTTGGTCTCTTAGCACAGCGGAAGATCCAAGAAAAATAGTTCTTATCTTTAGAAATACAAAATTGAAGATGAAACTATGGATATTTTATTGTTTTTTATGTTTAATGTCTAGTTGAGCTACCAAGTATCCTCCATCTTGGTATCCACTACGTATTGTTAGTGAAAACATTTGAAATTGAATAAAGAAGGTAGTAGTGTGTAGACGCTAATATCTCTTGAACAATGGTGGATCTGACTTGCAGAACTTGAAAGTAGGTGCAGGGGTATCTAGAACAAAGGCCTCTTCTGGCTGCCCAATGCTTAGAAAACATAGAGTTCAACAAGAATTTAGGAATGAGGTATCTCAACAAGGGCCATTGGATATTGAAGATCTTGCTAATCTTGGAAGAACAATGGGAACATGCCCATACTATGGCTCTAGAAGCATGGTTAAGGGAGCTGATCTTGTGGTCCTACCATATCAATCTCTTCTATCTAAATCATCTCGTGAAGCAATTGGTCTGAATTTGAAATCCAATATTATTATAATAGATGAGGCTCATAATTTAGCTGATTCACTCATCAACATGTATGACTCCAAGATTACTTCATCACAGGTATGATTGTTATTTCTATCTCTATCTTGATTGGAGTTTTACTAGTGTCATTTAAAAGCTTGTGTAGACTTGCAATTTGCTTTTGTATAGGCAATTTTGGGATACTTTCTTTTGCCCCAAAAGTTGTTAATACTTACTAAAACCTGAATCTCAGAACTTTATCAGAGTTTCCTTTCCAATCATCTGACCTAAGTCAAGGTTTTATTTGAGGTATTTTTTTTCTTTTGATACATTGAGGTCATTGGTTTGAAAAACCTTTTGAAAAAAAGGGAAATAATATGATTTTGATTTTTGAGTCAGTCAGCAGGCAATTACTGTAGTTTTAGTTGCAGACATCACACAAGTTATTTATTGTTTATACCCATATTTGGGATGTTTAATTTTAATTTTTTTCATCAATTAGTATATGGTTGTCCTCTATTTTTTACAGTTGGAGACTGTGCACAGACATGTGGAATGGTACTTTGAGAGATTCCGGAATCTTTTGGGACCTGCTAATCGGAGATATATTCAAACTCTGATGGTCCTCATGCGAGCTTTTCTCCAAGTACTACTTGATGATAAAGATGGAAATCTTAAAGATTCTTGCCGTGATACAGATCAAGCTTCTGAAGAAACTGGAGCCTCTGATTTTACTATGGCCATCAATGATTTTTTATTTGAACTAAATATAGACAATATCAACTTGGTCAAACTGTTAAATTATATAAAGGAAAGTAATATCATGCACAAGGTGAATCTTGCCACTTAATATATACATTTTCTTCTGACAGAATGCCACACAATGCTTCTGATTTTTCTGTTGTCATTTTGATATCAAAATTTACTTGATTTTCCAGGTTAATGGTTATGGAGAAAAGGTGGCTACTTTGGCGAAAATACCAGCAATCCATATAATCGGGGAACATGCTGAGGAGGGAAGCTGCATATCTGCTTTCCAAGCCTTAGCTGACATATTGCTATCACTGACAAACAATGATGGCGATGGAAGGATAATAATTTCTAGGTCTAGGTCAACGAGCTTCAAGAAGCAAGGAGGATATATGAAGTATGTTATGCTCAGTGGAGAGAAGATTTTTTCTGAGGTTTGCCCCATACTGTTGCCTTAATTAGAAATGATTTTATAGCTGCAAGTTTCTCTTCCAAACAGATGATGAAGAAGAGAATAACCATGAAACTTTCTCTAGATTGTAGATGAAGCACATGCTGTTGTATTAGTAGGGGGAACACTTCAACCTATTGAAGAGACATGGAAGCGACTCTTTCCGTGGTTACCACCAAATCAGTTGCATTTCTTTTCATGTGGTCATATTGTCCCTCGTGATAGCATTATGCCAGTTGCAGTTACACGTGGTCCTACTGGACGCTCCTTTGATTTTAGCTTCCGTTCCAGGAGCTCACCAGACATGGTGAGTAGGTCATTGCTCCATCTATCTTTCAGTCTAGTATCTATGAAATAAAAAATGTGGAAAATGACTAATTGTGCTGCATCTTGTTCTTTATAGATGCGAGAACTTGGTCTTTTGCTATGTAATTTGGTGACTGTGGTTCCTGAAGGAATTGTGGTTTTCTTCCCTTCTTTTGATTATGAAAATAGAGTCTATGAACATTGGAAATCATCTGGCATCCTTGAAAGGATTACTAAGAGGAAGCGTGTATTTAGGGAGCCTAGAAATAACATGGATGTTGAATCTGTTCTCAAGGAATATAAAGACACCATTGATACAATATCAGTTATGAATTCAGAAATAAACCAAGCATCTCATAATGGTGCAATACTCCTTGCTGTTGTTGGTGCGAAGTTATCTGAAGGGATCAACTTAAGTGATGGGATGGGCCGATGTATAGTCATGGTTGGACTGCCATATCCTAGCCCGTCTGACGTTGAGTTGTTGGAGAGGATAAAGCACATTGAAGGTTTTCGAAATTTAAAGCTTCCTGAGAATCCTGGTGTTTCTTCCAGTTATGATCTATACAGTGGAGATGTACAAGGTGGTTTTGACATTTTAAGAAGTTGCAGTCACAGAGGAAAAGAGTACTATGAGAATCTCTGCATGAAAGCTGTAAATCAATCAATAGGTGCGTACTTACAAGTTACAATAATATTTCTGTGGATTGTAGATCTTTCAAGAGGTTGAGCATTATTTGGTGGAAGCCACTTATCATAGGATCTCAATCTCAATGGTTTAAATTGTTTATAAAAAATTAAGATTGAAGCCTCAACTGTCAAGATGCATCACACATTCAGGGTTAAACCTTTTGGAGATACACCTCAATTGAAATACTCGTCTTTGAAAATCAATGATTAACTAGTAATTAATTTTTTGGCTTAATTGCATGTTTAGTTTCCCATATATTGTAATTGTGGGATATTGGTTCCTCAAGTTCCAATTGCATCAATTAGGTCTCTTAAATTTTTTATTATTTACAATCAGGTCCATCTATTATGATTTTAGCTAGTATTTAAGTCATTAATTTGCTCATAATAGAAAGATATTTCTTTTTAGGTCAATACAGTCATAAAAGCTAATATTTACCATAAGATCCTCAACATACAATTAAGTCAATACAGTCAAAATATCTTTTTAGGTCATTGTACTTTAAATCGTGTTTTTTTGCCGATGCACTTTATTTATTGACTGCCATGTCATGCCTAGTTTGTCTCTTCAGTTAATTCTATTAAATATTGAATGTAACCAAGATGGAGGGACTTGATTGTAAATGGGTGTAAGTTTGAGGATCCAATTGTCACTATTGGAACATGTGAGATCAAAATCGCACAATTGCAATATTTAGGGACTAAAGTTGTAATTAAGTCTAATTTTTCTTGCATGAAGAAATCCAGGGTCCATATATTACTGGATTTTCTGTCAGTTGTGTAGCCTGTGGTTACGTTTGCCCATCTTAAATGGTTTTCCACCTAACCTTTACTGCGTGATAGATATATGTTTACTTGTTTCAGGTAGAGCAATCCGTCACATTAATGACTATGCTGCAATTTTGTTGGTTGACACAAGGTATGCATCTGATTCTTCAAAACGGAGCTTTTCCCACCCAGTAACTAAGCTCCCTCAGTGGATAAAAGATCGTTTTGTTTCTTCAACCATTAACTACGGGGAGGTACATAGGTTGTTGCATCAGTTTTTCAAACTCAAAAAAACATGCTGCCATTAATCCCTTCAGCAGATCTTGTAAAGGTCCCATTAGATTCATTTCTAAGACTTCCCTCATTTGATTATATACGTTTTACTTCACAAATGCACTTTAAAAGAAAAAAGGGAAAAAAAATCCTTGAAGTTGAGCAGAGTAGTAAATAGTTCAAGTTGTTTCATCAGTAAGACATTAAGATACTAAAATGAGTTAGCAAATCAAAACTTGGATACTCAAAATTTGCGTAACTTTAGCCTGTGTAGTTGACGTTTGGCCGTTTTCATTATCAGTGTGCGTGATAGATACACTTATTCATCTGAGTTTTCAAGCAAACCTAAAAAAATTGCCGTTATCCTACACTGAATGTACATTTTATTTTTTACGGATGATAGACGATTCTTCTATGTAACATTAATACATTATCACAATTCACAAGGGTTTTCTGGGGGCCTTCATTTTACTTAGAACGGCAAGAAATTCAAGCCACTTAAAGTAATGTATTATGAAAAAAAAAAACATTAAACATTATTTGCACTTATTGGAGCCGTTGGATATTAGGACTGCTTTCACTATCCGTTTTTTTATATAAAAAAAAAATAACAATGGATAACTCCCTTGCAAATATACTAATGCGGACTAATACATGCTATCCAATCTTATTATTGGTAACATCGTTATGTACAACAGATTAATTTGAGTTTCATCACCGTGTATGGCTCATAGCTTAAGCCATTTATTAGCATATTGACCAAGAATACGATAAACAAGTTGGGTTCCCTATTCAATAATGAGAGAATTAATTGATGTTGGCTACTTGGCTGCCACTTTCTTTCGGGTTTAGAATTAGAAACTAATGTATTTTGATCATGGACTCAAGGGATGGTGTCAGATATTTTACTTTTACATGCATAAAATCAACGGATCTTGGCATCCAGATTTCAATATAACTTATACTCGTTTTAAATGCCTGAGCAGGCTGAGCTTTAGCCTACTTCTCTTTCTTCTTTCTTAAGTAAATATCTGTCAGTGGAAAGTTAAATATTAATTTTTGAAATATTGAATTTTATTTAAGGGATTGATAGTTTAAGTCTCAATATATATTTTTAATAAACATGATTGAATCCAAGATCACATTATTTAATTATCATGTCACATAATATTTTCCGCTTTTTTTTCAATAAGCAAAATATAATATTGGCACCAGAGATTCCGATTGAGACAAATACAAGAGAGTGCATAGCCATCGCAGCACTAGTTGCAGGTTAGAGGGAATTTATAATACACCAACTATAAATCCAGAGGAACCCAAACTTGGAAAGACCATAAAATATATTTTGTTTCATAATCAAAGATAATTTGTAGCACTTTCCGTTCATTCCTTCGTCCACATGGGACTTGAGCTAAAACACTGCATATTCTTTTTGGTACATTAAAAACAATACATATTGAATGCTTTGTAAAAGGTTCCTTAATTTCCAGTCATTGGCATCAGCTCTAATTTGAAAAGAACAAGGTTCACTAACCTTGAAATAATTGATGAAAAATTATAAATTAGTGTCAAAGGATATTGAGTAAGAAATTTTAAAAAAAAAAATTTATTAGTATACGAAAAATTATGATTTATATAATAAATATTTTTATATTTTAATTTTTTAACCAATATCTTAAAAATATTATTTAACAATACCCATTATTAATCATTACACATAGCCACATAGGTATTTTTAATCAGCCTGGCAGATCTCAGGGGTATCCTCATTCCTTATAGCCTGTGTTTATGCTTCCAAATTAATGTCAGTTGCCAGAGGGCAGTAGCTTTCTTCACAGGGCAAATAACATTTCGAGAAAGTAATAGGTATGTGCCAACCTCTTACAAGTGTTGTTGCTTTAACTTCACAACTCTATACAGAGGTGGGTGAAATAATTAAAACACTGGCAAGTGTCCAATAGTGGCCCCAGTGCAGCAAATGGAATGCACTCTTCTCACTGTAGCCTGACTGTAAATTGGGGACCAATCACCATGCACCTATTTCTTACAAAATAATAAAGTTTTCTCCCTTTTAAGCCCTTGGGATAGATGATAATTTAGGAAATTATGCACCACCTTAGCTGGGTCTGCAGTGAAAATCAACTGCAGAGGATTTCCACCCTTAAGATCACTTTTATTTTATTGGAAAAGAAAAATTGTAAACTTCATTTGCAAATATTGCACCCTTTCTATCTAAAATGGACTTCATACAGTTGCATTTGCAGTTGCTGAGTTTATATTAGGAGTTAGGTGGTTAATTAGGACAAGTATTAAAATTAGTTTGTGGAAGAGTTAGGCTATCTTTGCTAAGATTTCTAAGGAGTTTATAAGTTATTTTGAATTAAAATAAGTTTGTTCGATACACGAACTTATTTTTTATAATTCATTTGATAAGTTATTTTAAATAATTTATTTTTTATAACTTACTTAAAATAGTTTATGAAAAATAAGTTAATAGTTTTTCTTCTTCTCAATTTTATCCTTACCATTTTATTTAAAATTTTATTTCATTTAAAAATCCTGTTATCATTTTTACTTGTTGTTTGAAAAAAAATCCTCCAATCTAATTTTCTTTGTTATTATGCAACTTTAAATTCTACTTTTTCTATAGTTTCTTTAACGTCAAACAATTTATTTTAATGAATTATTGCATTGATTATTTTGATTTATAATTAAAATATTTGGTTAATTACTAAAACAAAATTGATGAAAAAATAAAAATTGTACATACTTCATTGTATAGGAGTGAAATTCCAACAAAAAAAATATTAAATTTACCAATCATAGTTAAAAGATATGATTTGTATCAAGTTTCATAATCATGCAAGTAAGAGATATACACATCCAAATTCTTCTTGTACAGATATAAAAATAAATGTTTAAGAAAAATTATAAAGAAAAAAAACTTATTTTTTTAAATAATATTATTAATAAAGCATTTAAATGTTAAAAAATGATTTTAAATAATATAATTCTAATAAATTTTATTTAATTTAATTTTACTTTTTCAGAAAAAAAAAGAAAATTTTAATTTCACCATTTTTTCATAATACAAAATTAAAAAAATTATTATCCTACTTTTTAAGATGATAAATTATTAAAAATAAAATTAAAATGTTATGAATATTAAATATGTCCTTTCTGATTTGTGATTTGATATTTATCCTTAGTCTTAACTAGCTTTTAACTTTTAAACTTTTAGTATATAGCTTATAAATTTTTAAGTAGTTTATCAGTTAATTTTGCTAAATTTAACTTAGTCAAAGACAATTTGAGAGGTAAATAAATAGGAGAAGGATGTAACGGAAGAGGCATTCTATTTTGTATCGTTTGAAAATCGAGCTTTACTCTTTGTGAAAGAATAAACCTTTGGAGGAGTTCTTTTTTGTTCTCTTGTGATCAAGAAGTACCATGATTAGTTGATTACCATCTTTCTTTTCTTTCCTCTAATTTTTAATATGGGTTCCGAATAAATGGGCTCCTAACAGATTCTGTTTCCTGAATTATGAGCATGTGTACCATTAATTACTATTAATCATTCTCAGTGACACATACTTAATTTTCTGTTAAAAGAAGTGTTTGAATCTGCTTTTGAGGTGCATTAGTTAATGACTGTAGTACCAAAAAGTTAAAATCAACTTGCAAGACAGCCCATAGACCTCCTGCAAAACTCAATTGAGGACTATTTGCTTTAAGCAACCAAAGCTTAATCTTTCAGGGTGTGTTTGAGAATTATTTGCACTACTCAATGTAATTCGCGTTGAAAAAAAAAGCTACCGTCACATTGCTTTAGCTTTTGTGCCTTGGAACACGTGATTTTCCGTTCAACGTGGGTTTAAACACTTAACCAAACCCACACTTAGTCACCCACTCTTGTTAGCTTTCCATTTTAATCCGCTGGACTTTTCAACAACACTTTGTCAAAACAAGACTAATTCCAAGGATCTAAAATCTCTTCTTTAAATATCCTTAACCCAAGAGGAGTAACCTTCCATGCAAGAAACAAAATATAGGACCTCAAAATTCTTTGGCCATCTGACCTGAAATTTTTCATGCTAACAATTTACAATATAGTCACGAGCTGAGAGGGACAGGGGTTTGAAAGGGACAGAGAGCATGAGCTGCCGTAGACAAAAAGGTAGAATTGAAAGCTAGCCAGAGGAAACACATTGGTTTGTCTTTTTGGGTAACCAAAATAAACAAGTTACCAACCACACTTCTATTTATTTGTGAATTTAAATGTGGACAAAATTGGATAACTAAATAATCCAGACTAAAACTATGACTGCCCTTGAAGATGGAGCCACTTGGACAAAGCCACTCCCTTTCACAGTAGAACCACAAAGGCTGTTAAGAGAAGCCTTTCGCAAGACCAAGGCTTTCTTTAACAAAAGCTTCCGAAATTTCTGGTCTTTCTTCTTTGGAGAGTACCAAAAGCTTCCCAGATCTCTTTCCTTTAATCCATTCCTCTGTAGAGTTGGCAATGCAAGAACTCACACAAGCGACCAACTTTATAGTGAGTTTTATGATATGCTGCAGTCTGACCTTGGCAGAATAAAGATGCATGGTAACAACAACATGTCCATGTCAGCAATGGAAGATGATGTTGCATGTTCTAGAAGCTTCATGTGTTTTGCCAAGCAAAGTCCACAAAAGAGCATCCATGAGGAGAGAGCAAAAGAGAAGAAGAACAAAGGGAGCTCACAGCTCAGTAAAAAAGAGGACTTAAATTCACAAACATGAACAAGAAAGCTCATGTTTTAGCACAAAAGATGAAGGCAATGGATATAATGAATGCCGGTGATCTGGAGCATGTGCTAGACATAGAAGAGGCTCTCCACTATTATTCGCGCCTTAAGAGCCCTGTCTATTTAGACATTGTGGACAAGTTTTTCAAGGACACGCAATCAGAGTTATCTGTTCCTCAGCCCTGTGTCAGCCTCAAACCATCGAAGGAAAGACTTGGCCCGATCTGATTGAGTTAAGAAAACCAGTTAGCCACAATGCAGATGTTATAGTGCATAGGAAATCAATTTTATTCACTACTTTGTGCTTCTCATTTTCCTTTTTCATAGTGTGTTGTACTAATGAGTCTGTTTAGTTTAACTCCAACTACTCAGAGATTTCCTTTATTTGGGAATACTTTCTGGTTATTGGTGGAATTTAATCCATATTGTTCATGCATAACAACGAGTACAGTATAAGAATCTAACTTTCTTGTTTGCCAATTTTCCCATTTCTCTAACATACTTGGATCATAGTAACTTTCAGCTTTTGTTTAGTTATTTGTGCTAGAAAACACATAAGCGTGTTTTAAATAAATGTTTTAACTATCCCAAACTTAAAGTCGGCAATTAAAGGTAATGCATACAATCCTAAGAGGAGTAACACTGTCATGCAACTTTTGAACAATTGAGCCGAGTCTGTCCATAGGCAGCACCAAGACAGAGATATGAGAGATTTATCATTGCCAGGGTAAAATCTTGATGTAGCAAAGCAGGATGTGAGATGCATATGTTTCTCCCAGTACTTGTGGTTCTTTCTTATCTCCCCTTTCATTAGATCAGCATAGAGGATTCATTTAGCTTGCAATAGGCTGCGGTAGTGTAACATCCCAAAATCTGATGGATATTGCTCAAAGTTCATAGTCATCCCAAAATACAGTGGGCACTTGGAAGAGAAACTAAGTGTGTGTGTGTGTTTTAGTTTGGCCTTAAATGTTTTACCTTAGTCTTTTAAAATATTAACTTCTATCAATTTTTTTTTTATTTTCTTTACAAATAATGTTAACTTTGATTGACGTAACAAATGTTTATATGATATGTCATCCTTAAGTTTGTCATATGTCTTTTAAGCGTATTTTAACCAATTATTCTGAAGCAGACATTCTAGGCTAATGATATTCCCATCTCCAACTTCTTTAACTTAATTATTTTACGGCAAATTTATCATTACTTAAGTTTTCTTTGGACAAATTTAAAAGGAAAAATGTTTTTTTTACACTATTGACGGGAATATATACTTTAGTAGGGAAGAAAGATAAAAAGAGAAAAGAAAATAATAAAATCACATATGATATAATATAAAAAAATTGTAAAGCAGATAAAAAAATGAAATGTAAAAAATTAAAATTATTTTAAATAGGTGCCGGCGGAAACTTCTATGCTATGATGCATCAAGAAGTTTTTCCATTGACTTTGAGCATGAAATTCGGAGGGTGTTAACGCCTTCTAATATTAATTAAATATTTTAATATGCCTTTTCTATTAAGAAAGTACTTGTTATGAAAATTAATAAACTTATTATATATATATATATATATATATTAATTAGTAATTATATAATAATATTTATCTTCAATCGCATGTCCATTTGAAAAGTTGTAGGAACAATTGTCCCCACAGCATTTTATTTTATACAAAGAGCATATATAATATTTTTGTCTACATAAAAATATTAGTGTTACCCCTATAAGATAATTTTATTAAATGAACATAAAAAGTTATAAAAGACAATAAATTGATTAATGAAAAATTATAATATTTTTTAAAATATGAAAATGCCAAGAAAATAATTATAATCTGTAAAAATATAATTCTTTAAATATTTTTTTTCCCATGATATTATGTATTTTATAAAAATTTATAATAATTTTCTTTAATAAAAATAGTGTAAGTGATTTCTTTCTCCACGCTAAAGAAAATTTCTAGATTCACCATTGTCTGTCCTGCATAAACTATTTTCTTGTGAAAATAAAATTAAAGTAACAACAATGCAGGTACGTAGGAATTAAATTTGTAATTTATATCAATTATTTATAATATTAACTTCCAAACAAGGGAGATGATCCCGCCACTCCCTCATGAAAACTTCCAAACAATTTAAGGTTTAAAGAAAATAGAAAGAAAAAAAAAAAAAACATTTTCACTCCATTCTCTTCCAAACTACTCTCCATCCACTTAAAAACCCCAGGAGTCTCCTTTAAATTAGTAACCAGCAGAAGAAGCCAAAACGTTATGCTCCTTTAAACGTTTCTGGAAATGAGCTAAACGGGTTTGTAACTGCATGATGCCAGAAGCCTTCTGAGACAGAATGGCATTTAGTTTTTCTATATAATCATCCAGCTGATTACCTGGTTTATCTGCTTCAACCAAGAGGTTCATTTCCTGCACATGTAGAGCATACATTAATAACAACTTTGGACATCCCACTATGCACTGGAAGGATGCTCTAGCAACTATGCATTTTCTGTAGGATAAATAACACTAAAACCATAGGCTGCATGCAAAAAATATTTCAACAAATTGAAATATAGTGTATATCTCTATGCACTCAATTTCAACTATGATGCTGTTAAATATAAAAATCATGTGCTTTTACTCGACAGCTTAAATTTTTTTGGAGAATTGATTCGTGACATGCACTATGTGAGATGAATATGTGGTCTAGAGTTTGATCTTTGTTAACCCCCATTTTTAAAATTTAAAACAGTTAATTTTAACATAGGATTAGGATGCTTATACACAATGTTTATGTCTTGACAACAAATTCACTAAATACCATCCCCGATTATACAAAAAAGAAAAAAGCAATTTGCTTAGAAGCCAACTTTTGAAGACCGTCATTTTATATTAAAGCTATCTACAGCCTATACTAACTACTGTCACATCTCACAAGTTTTGAAGGTTTTACAAATGGCATAGTTACGTACTTGCCATAAAATTTATAAGAACAAATAAAACGTTAAAAAGAAAAACAGAGTCAATTTAAATACCTCTCTAACAATATTCATGGTCTCCTCTACTTGTTTCCTGTGAGCATTTACAAGGTCGTCTTCTTCCTGAAATTATGATATATACTTTTACTCTAGGTTTTGTATATATGAAAAGTTATTTTCAGAGTAGACAGTAGCCTACTCTTACCTGTAAGAGGGCAGTCAAATCATCATCTGAATGTACTGTTTTAGGTTCAACTTTTGGGATGTCCTTCCATTTGATCTGACCATTGGGTTTCTTAAATTTATCATCTGTTGCACCATATGGCTCTACCTTTCCATTTTTCTCCCATGATGGTTTCACCGGTTCACAGTAATCGTCAGGAGAACTAAATTCATCCCCATCATTTTCTTCGGGCCATGTATCAGCTGCGCGATCCTCGCAGGTATATGTATTAATGGAAGACAACGGAATAGTAGTTGATTCTTTAAGGTTAAAATTTGAAGATAGAACATCCTTCTTAGAATTGTTCCCTTTTGATAAGCTTTTTACCCTGCATTTTCATTCATTTTGTAACAGCAAAATCAAAAGTTTGCCATTTTGCACATATCGGTGGTTGCACAAGGAGTGGAAAATCAACAACAGAAAATTCATTGTTTGGTAGAAATTTCATTGTTACCTGTCAGCATATCTTAATGTATTCAGAGTATGTTCGCATGAACCCGAACTTGGTGATATGCATGATATCATAACAGTGCGGGAATTACCGACAAATGAATCCCTCAGAACTTCAGTCAATTTACTGCCTCTGAATGGGATGTGTCCTTGGTCATTGTCTAAAGCTCTTATGCATTCCTTTAATGCAAGCAAGCTCTTATTGATCTCAGCACCTTCTATTCTGCATTCAATGTAATTTTGAACACCCATCCAAACAAACAAATTCATTAAGGCTAAGAAGAGAAAATCTGAGACATCGTTAATAAAATTGTCTTTCACAATAACACCTTTGCAGTTCCTTGAGACATACCTTGTCTGTTTGTCATTATCTGTGGTATCCGCTCCACGTTCACTTCCAGCAAGATCTATGAAGGAGAGCTTCCCAACAACACGAGGAGGCTTGGATACATTTCCATCAACTGATCTCTTGATAGCAAGTTGAAGTATTGCATGTGACCGTGAAGACTCCTCATTTGCACCTGTGGTGCCAGTACTTCTTGTGGCATTTCCTTGCTCAATCAGTTCCTTGATGGTCTCTACATCTGATACTCGGTACTCTTGCAAACCAACAATGCAAACTTGTTGCTTACCATCCTCCCTCATGCACAGTTTTCTGCAGAAATACAATATTTCACCTAAAGAATATAGAGACCACAGTCCAAAGGTGCAAACAGGAAGGATCAAATTACTCACTTTCGATCATTAAGGAGATCAAAAAGCTTCCCACCATATATTTCAAAGAAACTCACAAACAACTGAAATCCCTGATTCCTGTAGGTATGATGCATCAATCTCAAGATGTCCCTTGATGCTTTAAGAGGCAGTGGCTTCATTGTGTAAGTTTTTCCACTTCCTACATAAGAAGAAAATTATGTGTAGAAGCTCACAAAATTATATAACTAATAGAAATATCACAGTATTAGTGCAAGCCAACAAAGTCACTTTGGCATGAAATAACAGCCACAGGTAAATCAAGACTTAAAAAAAACTACGTACCCCATTTTCCGGAAGCTTCACGCTATGCGCAGGTAAGGGGGAGGGATATTGTACGCAGCCTTACCCTTGCATATGCAAAGAGACTGTTTCCGGATTTGAACCCATGACCAACAAGTCACCAAGACACAACTTTACCGCTGTGGTAGGACTCGCCCTCAGGTAAATCAAGACTTACCATTACAAAATTCAAAATTTCTCTTTGACATATTACAAGTGTAGACATAATGAAACCATTTGGGAGTATCTATCAGATTACTAATTATTTTAAACTAAAAATTATCAATGACCCAAAAAGATTACCATCTAGAGTTGTAAGTAAAAACAAGTCAATAAAAGGAAGTTTCATATTGGCACAGATTTTGTTTGCAAAATGAAAAGAAAAACTAAATTCCCAAGTGATGCATGATATATTCATTTGCAAAAATACACAGACCTAAGTGAAATTGCTGCATCTTTTGTATAGATTGAGAAGAGGGGGGGGGGGGGTAATTAATTGCTTATTTTTCGAAAACTCTCTTTGGGAAATTGGCAAACACGTACTTAATCAAATTTGAGAGGCTGTTCTCACCTGTTTGACCATATGCAAAGCAAGTTGCCTTAGTGCGTTGGAATATTATTGGAACTATGGGCTCCACAGTTTCACGATACACCTAAGGAAATCAAAAGGTTAAAAGTAAAGCTACAATCGTTGGGCTATATATTTGTTGATTTATTCTTTCAACAAAACATTTAACCACATTATATTTACCTCATCATTTGTAACCTCTTCATTCAAGACGGCATCAAAAACAAATTCGTGCTTCTCTATATACTGAGTTAGGTCAACCTGTAAAGCATTTAAATTTTAAAATGTTCAAATGAAAACATTTACTATAATAGAATAGCCAAAAGCTTATCATATGAACAGACTTGTGAAAAATAAATGGGTAAATATCATTAACTGAGAAAAACATGTCAGACATTGCTAACAATTACAATATAAATAAACACAGATAATTACAATCTGTGGAGTTTACACTTAACAGCATTGCTTGTCCTTCCAAATACACTATTTTCAAGTCAAGCATTTCAAATTCAACAAGAGAAAGATTTAGAAACATCAATCAAATATGCTAGAGGCAGCTTCATTCTCAATTTCTAAATAGTTTTTCAAAACTACTCAATCAAATATTTTTCAAGATCAGAGTCACTTATGCCACATTAGAAACATGGATTTTTATTTCCTACTACATCCACCTTAAGTTTAGTTTCATGCACTGTCAACGAATTCGAAACTGTATCTATGATATCTTCCTCGTGCTTAGCTGTCTCCTTCTTATTAAGCGGTCTCTTGCGAACCTGCATAAAATAGCAAGTTACCAAAGTCTGGACAAAATTAAAATTCAAGCGGAGACAAATTTCAATTTTTTCATTTTCTGACACTACAAATGCAGTTTTCAAGTTAAGAACCTCCAAACTCACTAGCAAACAGTCAACAACATTTTCTGTCTCTATCTCTCTCTATCACATTCTTTATTACATCTCTTACTTTTCTCTCTTAGGTATAAAATTTGTTGTACATATAACATAACATTTCAACTTATGTATTGAGATGTACGGAAGAACAACATACCACAACTTTAATCTTAGCCACATTGCTAGATTTCACATTGTCCGCAGCAGCAACACTATTGGAGACATTGTTTTCAGAAGCGCGAGCTCTGACAGTTTGTTTGCAGAAAATGTAAGGCTCGGAATCATACAAATTCGAGGACGTAATCTACCAAATCACAAGCAAACAATTGAAACAAAACCGAACAAGAAAGATTAAACGATTATTGAAACGAAATGCAAATGCACAATTACCTGAGGAAGAAGCTCCGTATCAAACGAATGGAGATCCAAGAGGCCGGGGCTGAAATCGCGAGGAGAATCGTCTTCCTCACCGTAACCGTTGCCGTTGCCGTTTTTCTTAACGGCGTAACTCCGAGGAGGCGTGGACGGATCCAAACAATACTCATTGAAGCTCCTATGCGCGTTGCTCCGATACATTCTTCCTCCGCCGCCGTACAAATTGTAGTCCTGCAAGTCAAAATCACGAAAATGGATCGCAATTCAGAAATCAGCTTCCACTGCAAAGAGGACCAGTGGTTGTTGCGGACAATAAATGCGTTCAATAATTCATTATTAGAAATATTTAATTTCGAGTGTGAAGTAGTTGAAGGTTAGGGTTAAAAAAAACGAAATAGGAACACGAACCTGAAGAGGAGGAATGTGATTGGAGGAAGAGTTATTAAACCACTTGGAAGAGGCGTCGAGATAGTGTTCGGAGTACTGGCGGTTATGGTGCACCCCCGTCGCACCGGATCTCTGCCCCTGCCGGTTCATGTTTGATTCGAAGAGAAAACGAAACGTGTTCAGAAACCTTCAACGAGGACTGAGGAGCGTGCTGTGTAGTGTAGTGTAGGGTGAAACCAAAGATATATAAGGTAAATAGGACCCAATGCAGTAGTGAGTGGAGAACAAACTAAACAGCCTTTGAATATTTTTGAATCCGAAAGACGAAGGTGAGGCACGTGTTGAACGTTGAAACGACGACGTACCGCTGGGTCCGTGGAGGAATGTGTTCTTTTCTTTTTGGGCAAATAACCAAATTAGTCTATCCTAATGTTTAAATTTAATATTAAATTATCTCGAAAAAATATAATTTATTATTAAATTAATCATAAATTTAATTTATCGTACTTTTAATTTATTTAGAAATTAAATTTATATTTTTTATTTTTAAAAATTAATTATCATCAATTCATATTTTCTTAGAAAGAATTCCAGTATTTAACCTTTCTTTTTCTTTAAGTTGTCCTATCATCGCCAACCGTCTCTCACGTGTGTGGGGACCGCTAAGACTTCTGTCTAGTTATCGTTGCGCGCTTGGCTCCTTCACATTCAAAAATGCTGCCACCTTTCGGGGTTTTCTCAGATCGTGCCACGTGTCCTTTCGTGGTGGTGTTTTTCCCTTTTATGTGTGCTTGTGAAAAAGGAATTAGATTTTGGTCATAATGGACTGCACTTGTTAGCGGATTAAGGGAAGTTGGAAGCCCACGTTTCCGGGCTTTTTTATCCGGCTGTTTGGGTGGGTGGCTGTTTTATCATTAAGGAGTCCAAAAGGAGTACCCTAAAGTAGAGTGTAATGTTGTTGTGGGTTGGATTAGGTGTACCAAAAATGTACTTTGATTTGTCCAAATCAACCGAAGAATCGGCTTACGATTACAGGGTCATTTACTCCCTAATTATAAAACATAATAACCGAAATAATTCTAAGAGTATGATTGTACTGCGCCTATCCAATATAAAAGCCCATTAAGTAATATTGAATAATAACAAACTCTTCCAAGGACAAAAACAAAAAAAATGAGAGAAAAATGTTAAACACCCATCCCAGAATACGTGGATTGGAGTGGAGGGAGGAGAGAGGCAGAAAAAAAAAAAGAGAGAGAAAATGATAAATTATATTTGATGTGATGAGAAAGGTAAAAAAATGATAGAGAGAAATATGAAGTGGAAATGAGTTGTAAGAAATTGGAGTGTATATTCACCATTACTATAAAAAAGTACATATTTTAGCTTCAATGTATGAGGGCGTGCCAATTTTTTTTTTAGATCGACTAATTGTTTTTTAAAATCTGAATTTGAGAATAAGATATTTTGATATTTGGTGATAGTAAATTAGTAATAATCACAACAATAGAGATTGATGGTAATAATAATGGTTATGATGACATTCATTGGTATTGGTGATGATAATGACAATAAAAATAAAAATAAAAAGATTAATTGTTCATTTTGTTAGTATGAAAGTGTGATTTAAACAGTAGAATTAAGAATTGAAAATAGTTAGTTTTGATTGCATTTATAATTTTATAGAATTAGTTTTAATAATTGTTATTCTAATTTGAAAGAGACTTTGAAGTGTCATAATCAAGGTTCGTTTGAGATTATTACAAGTTTTTTTTTGTTTTTAAAAATAATTTTTAAAATAAAATGTTTGGCTAAATTGAAATTGAGATAATTTTTAATTCAATTTTAAAAATTATTAAAATCAATAAAAAAAAAAAAGAATTTGTGAATTTTGTTTGAGGTTAAAAGAACACTATCTTGTAGTATTTGACAATAATCCTTCTTTGTTACCACTGTTAACATTGACACCGTGGCTCCTGCCACTACTAACCTCACCAACAACTATTGTGAACACCATCACCATTGTAATCCTCCTCACCATCGTTGTCTTCCTCCTTTTTGTACTGCTCGGAAGTTTTATATGATGTTGATTTCAAGTTGAAAAGATTACCTAAGCCTAACATGTTCTGGCCAATTGTTCTTCTATCAGCCCTCTACATTTCCACACACCGGGATTCACAGTCAATGAATAGAAGAATAAATATTGACAATTACATCATGTAATGAATATTACGCATAGAATATCTGGCAATTACATCTTGTAATGGTTATTGAATATGAAAGCGGAATTTTGATTGTTTTCAGCACACCAGCTGCTATTGGAATGGTGTTTAATTTTCTCCTATAGTGTTTCCTGCATTTGAATACTCCCATTGTTAAACAGTAATCTTAGTGAAATCTCATAAGCAGAAAATATGGCACCATTTACTAGGAACGCTCTGGCAACTGTAGTTCCTAAACCCCGCCATAGCACACCGTATCCTTCTTCGTTAACACTCTTTTTAAAACAATCTATAATGCCTTTATACTTTATAGAAGAGGGTGTTTGAGCCTGTACTCTTGTCTTTACAACATCAAAAGGGTAGCAACTAATCCAACTCGTCACCCCTGCTAATCCTCCAGCTATTAACATAGTATTCAAACTCTCTTCACCACTTTTTCTGCAACCTGGGTGAAGTTGTTCCCTCATGTATTCATATGTCCAGAAGTATAAACCATGAGCAGGTCCATCCCTCATCACAGTGACACCTAGACCTCGATAGATTCCTCGAAAGCCTTCTTTTCTCCATATGTTCTTAGCGAGCATTAGAGGACCTTTTGCGGATTCTGTCATCTGACCTGCGCTTTGCAGCTGAAGTCGTACTTTGGTCAACTCCACAGGGGATATTAATAGACTTTGGAGAGCCCCGGTACCCGTTCCTCCTAAAGCAACACCCTTGTAGGAAGGAGGGTCTTTAGCAGAAACAGATGAGTCAAATGCTCTTGACAGAACTGCGTAGGTTTGGAAAACCATCGCATTCTGCCACCATAATACCAATAATAATCATTGTGAGACAATGAAATTCAGATGCACTTTTGATACTACTATTAAGTATTGAAGAAAATAAAGCAAATAGTGACATATAATAGGCCAATCTACATAACAAACCATTCACAAAAAGCAATTCAAATGATTCCTTTGAAATTTCGGTAGCCTTGAGTGGCCTATAGCTATGGCCCAATGGCACCCACAAACTATAAGTATTGTTTTCAAGCATCTCAAGATTTGACATCATGGAAAATGGAAAATCATTGCTGGAAGTGCCTGTCGGGATGCTAGTGTCACAATTTTGGTGTCACAAAAAATAAAACTCCTCCTAAAGCAACACCCTTGATGCTAAGTAGTCAAGACAAATAAAGCAAAGAATGACGTATAATAGGCAAATATCAACAGGGTTATATTCTAACACACCATTCAAACAAACGATTCCTTTGAAATTTCAATAGCCTTGAATGGCCTATTGATATGGCCCAATGGCACCCACAAACTATAAGTAATACTACTATCTTTATTCCCATATATAAGTGCTCGTTCCCCCATACATTTGCACACTGCCCCTGGTCAATATGGTAGGTGGGTGAAAAAAATGGTTTCAACTTTCAAGCATCTCAAGATTTGATACCATGAAAGATGAAAATTCATTGCTGGCACTGCCTTTCGGATGCTAGTGTTACAATTTTGGTGTGACGGAAAATAGAACACTTGGAAGTGATCGAATGATCAACTGTCTTCTAAATCACTAGCATACCGCAATCATAATTTTGTTATCCTCAAATTGAGGCATATTGGAGCAGAATTCATCTTCATTTCCTACCTAGGTAGATCAATACGCTATTGCCACATCTGAAAAATTTAGTTCAATATTGCTTGAATTGGAAAAACGTTGCTTCACACCTTATCCTAATGAGTAATGATTCGTCAACAAATTCAAAAGCAAACGCAAAAAAGGATTCATATATGATTCTTTCTCTATCCTAAAGCAAGGTTATAAAATTAAAAGCCGTGGGAAAGAGGCTTTTCAAAAGGGAATTAACTCATTAAGCGCTCTCATCAATCAGTATATTCCAAATAAAAAACTACGGGGCTAGATTATAGTATATTCCCCGTGATCAAGACTTGTCGGCCATAAGTTTTTTATCAGGAAAAAAAAAGTTAAAACTTATAATCCTAAGGCATACCAAAATCGTAAAAAGTTGAGAAGGTTGAGGATGTTTAGTGAAATAATCTAGATGCAAAATCGGTTGATAAGATACAATTGAAAATTAAGATAAACAACCACACCCACGTAATCCGGTTCTCTTGAATTCCACGGCAATTTATGAGGTTGTATGTGCATCTTATAAATTCACACAAAAAAGAGAGAAATAACATAAACAAAGTTGATGAATGAGACCAAAATGACCTGAAAAGTAACGGAGGCTAATGGTGCGCCCATGCCACGGTACAAAGAAGCAGGTCCTTCCCTAGACACCATTTGTCTAAGGATTGTGAAGGCAGAACCATTTTTCGAGTTCTGTAATCTGATGCGAAGAGTGTCAAGTGGATAACCAGAAATTATACCAGCAATGCCTCCAAAGCCACCTGCTACAAACTCTCTTCCCGAACTGCTTGCAAAAAATTCTGGCCAGAAATCCATTATCTTCTGCTCTCATTCCTCAAACCACCCTCAGCATGAGATTTGATAACCTCTCAAAAACTTACATCAGATAGTCACTGTTGCTTTTGCGTGCACGAAGGATCAAATACCACTACTATCACTTTCTAATGGAACCAGCTATTGAGCTATATCAAAAACTCCAACTTTTTTCTTTAGTTTAGCAAAACCGAAATGTGATCTCTTTGTGTCAAAAGTTTATGATGGGAACCTTTTTTTTTCATCTTCCCATTGTTGTGAGAAGGAAAAGAAACAGAGAACTTCGACCTCACCTTTTGAGTATAGACCAAAACAAATGCCACAGGTGTCACTTTTGTTTTGCTATTTTGTAGTGCAAGAAAAGGCCCCACCAACCAAGTTACGCACGTTACCAATACACGATGTACACGTGGAATATTTAATCATGCCCCGATGTTGTTGCTTCTAGCCTAGTGTTCACCAATTTTTTGAAATTTGTTTACTGCCCAATTGGAATGGATTTCGGTGGAGACCTTGACCGTACTGCCACGCTTTTTGAAAATATATATCAAAATGACACGGGAGTCAAACTATTTGTCAAACTGCCACGCGGAAGAGTTCGTTACGCCCCCAAGCGAACTATGTGTGCTGATGTGGCGTCCTCTGACCAGTGGTGCAGTGCCCTGGCAGACCGGGCAGGACACGTGGCGGGCTCTGCCTAGTTCGCTGACATCCCTAGCGAACTAGGTAACCTAGATCGCTGGCCCCAGTAGCGAACTACGTGACTGGCTGACACGTAGCGCTTTAGATAGTTCACTTGTCAGGGTAGCGAGCTTTGAGTTCGCTAAGCCCTGCAGCGAACTTGGTATCCACAGCCTTTTATTTAATGGCAGCACCCCCCCTCCCTCCAGTTTGCATATTATTCCGGTAACGTTTTCCTCTTGAGAATATTGTTCGTTCGTTGATATAGGCTAGAATTTGAAAACATGAGTGGGAGAGGGAATGGTTTAATCACCATTGTATATTACAATGGGAGGAGATACGTCGGACCAAATGGTCAGGTGTTCGAAGGAGAAAG
>PYAF01002543.1:421469-435450 GCA_007407185.1 Glycine tomentella
TAATGAAATAAATCATGTTTATTAACGGTTAATTCAAAATGTAAATTACATTACAAATCCACACAATCAAAAACTCACATAATTATTTACCCTATTATCAATGTTCATATCAAACTATTGGTCTTCTACCTTAGAGTTTCAACATGTTATATAATCTAATGTTGCTACTTTAGAACCTAATCAAACTATTGGTCTTCTATCCTAGAGTCTCACATAGTCATTTACCCTATAAACTATTAATGTTTGTATCAAACATAAAAGTCCTCTAACCTAATGTTGCTAATTTACAACCTATATATTATATAACAACTAAAATATCAATTAAATATACATAAAAAAATTAAAAATAACACAACTTACTTGTTATTTGACACAATGTGTGAGAGAAGAAGCTTCAAAAATTTTAAAAATTTTCGAAAGAGGGAGAGAAGGGAGGGGGGGACCAGCAGGGGTGGTGGGGCTTAAATGGTGGTCCACGTTGACGTAGTTCGCTAGGCACCATAGCGAACTACGCCAGATGCTGCCACGTGGCCGTAACGGCCAGAATTTTAAATTGACGAAACGTAGTTCGCTAATGGGGTAGCGAACTACGGTTGGCGCTGACACGTGGCAGTAACCGCCACATTTTTTGAATTCCAGTCCACGTAGATCGCTAGGAGGTCCAGCGAACTACGTTTGAGCGCCAGCTGGACTGCCCGTGGGGCAGGCACCTAGTTCGCTGGGGGGCATAACGAACTATGCAGCCACCCAGCTCGCGACACATCAGCATACGTAGTTCGCTTTGGGGCGTAACGAACTCTTCCGCGTGACAGTTTGACAAATAGTTTAGCTCCCGTGTCATTTTGGTATATATTTTTAAAATTCGTGGTAGTACGGTCAAGGTCTCATTTCGGTGCCCCCCACATAAACAAAAAAGACATTAACAATGACTGAGGGATTCAGTTTAAGGTGAAAATAATTTTATCCATGAACTACCATTGGAAAATCTCGTGACATGGAAGCCTTGAACCTTGGAAGTTGGAACAGCACAAGTGGGTTGCAGATATCTTTGTTTTTTATGTGTCATGATGGGGCTTGATTTTTTAAAAAGCCTGCAAAATTCTGATTTTTTTAGCACAATGTGACATCAGCTTCACTGCCAGCAGACATGTATAATTGGATAAGGTACAACGCACCTTAACATGCAATCACAATCCAAGGGTTAATTATTTATTTTAATATTTTTGCCATTTAAAAAAAGAGAGAATGGTGAGGATCGTGATTCTAGAAGTTTGTATACATTGGATATGTGATTTGTATATCCATACGTGCATTAGGGACTCTAATTATTATTATAATTAGAACAAATTATATTCATTTCTCTTGAATTTAAAATTTATTACACTTATACTTTTCCTGTTAAAATGCATTTTTTTAACATCCTAAGCGTCTATCTTAGCTAACTGTGTTAAATTTTTTGTGAAAGGTCAAAAGTAACACTTCTTAAATGGGGGGAACTTCTTCAAAATAAAAAGACGTGTGCTGATAGTAAAGTTGGGGTGCTGATAGTAAAGAGGAAAAAAATAAACCTTGACGCACACCCATCTCGTTTCTCTTTCTCTTTCCACCGTAAACCACTCCAACATATCTACCTCACCTCCATAACCACTGTTCCACCAAACACCAACGCCACCTCCTGAATCGCCACAAACCACCGGCGAGCCACTCGATCGGCGCTGTTGACATAGCAACCCCATTTCCACAGTCGCCAACCTCAACGCACTACAACCAACCAACAGGGACCTAAACCCAACCAAACCGCCACCAACCTTCAGAGGAAGAAATTCTATAACAATTTTTAGAGGGCACAACAGAGACGATGAAAGAGGAAATAGAAGAAGAAATTTGGTTTGCACTTTCGCATTTGAGGGTAATGGGAAGCGTTCTGAGAGTGTGAACGACGACGCTATGGAGGCCGAAAATCACGGTGGCGCCGCATATGGAGGCCGGTAATCACGGCCGCGTCGCATATGGAGGTCGGAAATCGCGGCGGCGCCGCTTCGGGATGTTCCCGAGAACTGATGGTTTTTCCTTCTTTTTTCCTCTATTTCTTTTCTCTTTGCACTATTTTTTTTTTGTTGTTACAGATGTCTTTATTTGACAGAGATTGTGTTGGCATCTATAGTTGGGGTTTTTGAGGCTTATGGGTTCTTTTATTGTTTTTTGTTCTATATTGTGTTGGCTGCCTGAGTGTGTTAATTTTTTGCAAGAGTGATTTTGAGTTCTGACAGAAGGTTGGAGCATGAGGGCAGTGTCCGAGATCGATAAATTTCAGATCTGAAAGGGAAAACCAAAAGAGAAAGAAGAAAAGAAAAACTGAACAATAGAGAGAGAGAGAGAGTTGGGAAAAAAAAAAAAAAAAAACCTTTTATAATTTTTATTTATTTTCGGTAAAAAAAAAAAAAAAACTGCTGCTGCCTATCATTTTAATGGTACATGGGTGTACCAGGAAATTCATAACTTCGCCTTAGAACAATTCTGTGAGGAAGACAAGTGAGGAAGACGAGGGCATAAATGTCCTACAAGTTCATTAAAGAAGCATGTGCAATCCATGTGATGTGTTTCACTTATCAGAACTAACACTGAAAAAATAGGGGATGCGATTGTAACAAAATTGCTAAAATTATGAGAAATTTGTGTAGAAATAAACTAAAGAGAAAATGTAAGTGTAATAAATCTTAAAATCAAAGGATATGAGTATAATTTGTTATTATTATTATTATCGTTACAATATTCATTATAATACTAATATATATAAGTGGCCATTTTATTTTTAACTTGTTTATCATGGTGTCTAACCAATTGAGTTTTATGGTTTAGTCGAAATCCACCCGTCTCTTTCATTCCTTGCTCCTACTTTTCCTCGTTCCGGCCAAGTAGGAAGGATCGTTTGAAAAGAAATTGACTGAAAGATGATAAAGTTTTTGTTGGGGTCATCTTGAAAAAAAGAAAAAAAAAATACTAAGTTTGTTACGTAGACAACTTGGTAATAACCTCTCCATTATTTTCACATGCATCTTATCCAGTTTTTAGGATGTTCCGTTAACGGAGCCTCCATTGAACATTTGGACGGACTTCTTGTTGTTGAATTCCCTTTATACGAAAAAGAACACAAAACTAAACCAGAGGAGAAGGGCACAAATAGATGGATTTTGATTTCCATATTAATTATGAGCATAAAAATGTAAAAAAAAAAAAAAAACTACTAGAGTCAGTTATATTAATCCATTAGTTGTCTTTGTTAAATTTAATGGAATGACGCGTGGCACATTAATTTAGTGATGTGGAACCAAATTTTCCAACCCAAAATTATACATTATAGATAACGGAATTGAAAATTCCACATGAATTAACTCTAAATTGACATGGCAAGCCACCAGTAAGGACCGATGTCTGAATCCAGACATTATGAAGTTATGAATCACCAAAACTACCCAAACTTAGAAACCATAACTCATCATTCGACATTGAATTCACAACCTATATTTATATAATCTCTTTTTCACCTGCAATTTCCTAAATCCTCTTAGCCAATGAAGAACCAATAAGTTTTGAGTCGCGGGACAAAATATATGGAACAACACACATATGCATATATGATCTAGATTGGGAAATTGAGGATGTGCATTCAGTGTACCTACCTTGCCCGTTATATGGGTTTATGGGAATTCTTCATTGATGGACGGTAGGCTTTTTTTTCAGTATAAGAAATAAATTAAAAATTATTAAAATACTTACTGACCGTTTTTAAACCGCAGGAAGTATTAAAGTGATATGCGTCTCCTACTACATTAACACCGTTAGCCTTAATTTAGCAAATAACTTACTTAAACCAATCTTAAAAATTAAATTAATAGAATGAATCATTTAATAATTAAAATATCAAATCAAATTTTAAAAATAAATTAGAGAAACAAAACAGTAATTTAATCTTACGGTTTTTTTTTTTAACCGTTGGAACCTTTTTATTTTGTAACAGAAAACTTTCAATTTGTTTTAATAGTTTTTAAACCAATAATTACTGGTGATTTGAATTGATGGGTTTAAAATACACGTCCAGTTTGTTTTCAGAACTCAATTTTGGTTTATTGGCTTTAGAACCATATTTGTAAAGATATAAGAAAGATGAGAAAGAAAGTAGTGGAAGATTTTTCAATGGAATGAAGAACGTTTCTTAGAGTTGAAGAAAGTAGTGGCAAGCCCACAAATATTAGCATGATATGATCAATGGGGAGAAGTTGATGGTCTACCTAGCTGTAAATGATGAAGAAGTTAGCTTAATCTTAATTAAAGAAGGAACAGAAGACTAACTCTTAATCTACTTCATTAGCATGTCATTACGAGGTATTGGTGCAAATGAATCTATTTATTCACCGTTCATAATAAATTCATCAAATTCATCCATTACAAAAAAATAAAATAAATTGATGGTTAATGATTCATCTACTAATTTTTAAAATCTAGTGAATCTTCTAATCAATACTTAATGGATTAAAACTTGATCAATCTTAATAATAAAAGACTTTGTGGACAATTTTTTACCAATGTCGACTAGGATATTTTTAAGTCATAATCGGTCTAAACTATTTTTTGATAGATGTTGGTTTGGATTTTTTGCCCAACACGGGTCGTGACTATTTTTCGATCGACATTGTTGATGATGTTTTCAATCGACGTTGGCATATGCTTTTTAGACGATGTCGACTAAGATTTTTTCGGCCAACTTCGACGCGGACTATTTTATGACTAATGTTGTTCATTTTTTTCGACAAACGCCCAGTGATAATGTATTTTAGTCGATGTCAACCTATGTTATTTTTCAGATGATTTCAGTTTGGGCTTTTTGGGCAACTTTGGTTGAGACTATTTTTTGGTTAATATCGTCTAGAATTTTTTTGACCAGCATCAGTTGATGATGCTTTTGAGCTGACATTGGTTGATGATATTTTTCAAACGATGTTGCCTAGAGATTTTTTTAGGCTAACTTTGGTTGAGAGTATTTTTTGGCCGACGTCGACTAAAAAATATCACTGACCGATGTTGTCCAAAAAAACCTAGTCGACACTAGCCATAACATTGCTGCTATTGAAAATCGATCGAAAAACCCTAGTCAAATTCAATTGAAAATAGTCTCAATCGGTGTCAACCAAAAAACCCTAGTTGGTGTCAGCCAAAAAATAACCATGACCAATGTCTACCAGAAATCGTCGTAGGTCGACATTGATCGAAAAATCCTAGCTAACGTCGACCAAAGAATAATCTCAACTTATATTGACAAAAAGAAAAATTCTAATCGACACCAGCAAAAAAATTGTCCTAACCATCGTTGGCAAAAAAGACCTAGCCAACATGAGCCAAAAAAATAGTCACAGCTGATGTCGACCAACAAACATCATCGACTGATGTCAGCAAAAAAATAGCATCAGTTATTGTTGATAAAAAAAACCTAGTCGACGACAATCAAAAAATAGTCTCGACCAACGTCGACAAAACAAACCTAGTCGATGTCGGTCAAAAAACATTACGGATCGACATTGGCTAAAAAATAGTCTAGGCCAACGTCGGTCGAAAAAAACTTGTCCAAAAAACATCATCGATTAACCTCGATCGAAAAATAGTCTCAGTCGATATCGACCAAAAATTAGCCTTGATTGAGGTCAATCGAAAACAACATCAGTCGCCTTTTGGTTGGACTATTATTATTTTAGAAAGTATTGTAAATTTTTTAAAATTATTATTTTTAAACTTAAAATAATTAAGTTTTTAAATATTTTTGTGGATGGATTGAATAGATATCCATCTATTAAAAATGTGTTATTGGATAGATCAAATAAACTTTTTGTATTAAATGGATTGAATCCATTAAATAATTTTTAATAAATCAAAATAGATTAATAAATTATTTTGATATGATCCATTAAATTACAAATTAGGATTAATATGATCCTATTTATTTGTCACCCTATTACAAGGCTCCGACGTGAGATATCAAAAGTTGGAGAAGATGGACTTCACTTTGGTCTTTATAGCTACCTCAATGTCTTTGTCACTATTTCGTAAGAGTATAAACTAGCTGAACATAACGAATCACTCGAAATTTAGGCTTGAGGTGTGAAAAAAATGAGTTTCTTAATAATGATTTATTTATTTAAATAAGTTTAACTGAAAATTTAAATTTAACTTATTTAACTCATTTGTAATATAATTATTTTGCTTTTGTGATCCTTAAACTATTTTTAACTTTTATCAATTCAATATTTAATATAAAATTTTAATACATGATATTAATCTACAAATAAACATACATGTTCAATATGTGGTATGATATAATAAAATTTATGTAATTTTTTAATTATTTTCTATGAAATGTGTGTGTAAATAAATTATTCTTGAGTTGTTAATGTTAAGCTTATAAAATTTGAACTTAACTAATTTAAATAATTGATTATAATGTTGAATTTGTTTATTTAATTGACTGAAATAAAAAACAACCAAGGAGAATGACTAAACTCAAGGACTATCGGAAGGAAAACGTGCAATAGCTAAAAAAAATGTTTAAATACATGGATAAAATGCACCATATTATCTTAATTATAAATGTCAAGGACTATCAAAGTAGCCTACACAAGATTGAGAAAGTCATCCCATAAAATTTGTTATCAGAATCAAACATGAGAATCAATCTATTTATAAATGGAAAAAAAATCAAAAGAGAACAAAATTGATTTGTTTATATAAATGAACAATATTATCTCAATTATACCAACAAGGTAAAAAAATATTATCTTAATTATTTTCAATATTTTTCACTATATGTTTGCGGCTGCTTGTATATATATATATATATATATATATAAATACTTATTTTGAAATAAGTGATGTAAAGCAATTTACATTTTAATGTTGTTGTTTTTTTTTATCATTTTTTTTTCCACACACCATATTAAATTCTCCATAGGAAAAAGTCCAAAAGAAAAAATGTTATAAAAAGTAAAAAAAGATAAATAAATAATTTATTGTTAGCATTTATTTATTGAAAAACTTTGATTTATTGAATAGAAATGCAGGGGAAAGCCACAAAATATATAAAAAAGAGTGAGCCACGAAAACCGACTTTATGTTATTGAAAAATATTGGTGCTAAATTGACAGAGAGAAGGGAAACAAAGATTAGGATTAGGTGTTGCGCAGCCGCAGGCATGGCCATGGCTTTGGTGAGCCTCAACACCATTCACACACCGCCTTCTTCTTCTTCTTCTTCTTCTTCTTCCTCGTTTTCATCTCCCAAACCTTATTATTCCTCCAACTATGCACCACCTTTCATCGTTCGGTTTCGCCCTCTCACTCTCCTTCCACGCTTTCGGAGGCACCTCGTTCGTATGGCTCCCGACGAGGAAAAGATGACTCGCCGTTCCCCTCTCGATTTCCCCATCGTATGTTTTCCCTAATCAACTTTATTCTAAGCTTATTTTTTGTAATTTTACTTTCAGTAATGGATTCGGGAAGTTTCTATCGTTAATTGTTGATTACGCTTTTAACCTCTGTGTTTGCTCATGAGATATGCCTCAATTGATGCACCCTGCTATGTTTATTGCCTGATTGCCTCACTTCTTTGTTGAAGGATAATTGATTTACTGTTATTACATTTCCTTGCTTCTAACCAAAATCAACCAATCAATATTGGCTCCGGTTTAGATGCAATGCTAGTTTCTGGAGTATTTTCAAAGTGCCAAATTATACCATCAAAGCTTAATTTGTTATAAAATAGTACTATGATGATATAGTTTGTACCATTGAATGTTGTGTAGTTAACATATGGTTAACTTACGCGTTGGTGACTGAAGGCTACTTTGATAAGTGCCACCATTTTCTGATGCATACCTGAAGTAAATGTGTCATATTTCACAGCAAGCACTACCCTTCCACCCTAATAAGCACCCCTTGTTCAAAGTGTTGCCGTGTCAGACCTGGACACTTGTTTGAGACTTCTTATTAGGTTTCTGATTTAAAAATTATATATTTGTTGGCTTGAACACTTAAGTCGTCACTTTTATACAACTAATACACTTGAAAAAATATAGAAGATTGGTTTAAAAAGATGAATATACCATCAATTTATATATTTTGTTATATGTTACTTATATTTAATTTCATTAGAATTTCTTTGTTTGTGTTTGTATGCGCCCGTGTCCTATATTTAGATATTTGCCATGTGTTACTTATATTTAATTTCATTAGAATCTCTTTGTTTGTGTTTGTATCCGGTGTCCGTGTCAAAGTCCTTACTTCATAGCTTCCACCACTTTGATTATCCATTATAGTTTGATGGTGTAAAGATTTGTCTAGGTAGAATGAATCCATAATCTGGTGGATCTGACAGTAAGTTCAGGCTTTGGCAATGTTAGTCTTGTGAGATTGTGAACCCTCTTTCTTCTCAATTTGTTGCCATTTAATGCAAATGCTGATAGATTGTTGAATGCATATACTGACAGGAGTGGGAAAGGCCTAAGCCTGGACGAAGACCGGATATATTCCCTCAATTTAGTCCTATGAAGACACCTTTGCCGCCTCCGTTGCCCGCAGATCCTCCAGAAGAGGATGAAGAGGAGGAAGAAAAGAAACAGGAAGAGGAAGAACCTGATAAGGAGGAGCCAGATAAGCCGGACAAGCCAGAAAAGCAATAGTGTGTAGTAAATGACTAGTCTTGATTTCTCCAGTTATCCTTGATATGTCAAGCCAGACTGCTGATTGATAAAGTGAATGTAAGGGTATCACATGAATATACCTATAGCATCAGAAATTTTAGCTTTGTAAGTTTTTCTAGCACCATGTGAACCATGTGCCCGTATGAGTTAGCTCATGCAAGAAGAAAAAAAAAACAATTTTGTGCTACGGACATATTTGTAGGCAGTAGTTTTTTCTATACTTAATCGATTAGTTTGCACCTATATCATCATTTTGATGGACCATGATTTATTGTTTAAGATGCAACTTCGATTTTGAATGGATTATTCATCGTGAATTGACAGGAAGATGAAGCTTCTTCTTTAAAAGGAGATTTTAACCTAACCTAGAGGATAATGGTATATTGTATTTCCTGTAAGTTGATTAAATGATTACTATTACTATTAATATCAAATAGTTAATTACATGGGCTTGAGTGGTTAAATTGATCTGATAATATTGGTATTTAAAATAAAACTTTTTTGTATTTGGTAGGTTACTGCGATGCTTATATTTTTAAGTCATTGTATATTCGGTTGGAAAGTTTATGTTTGTTTTCATTTTGCACCAAACTCTTGGCTATTTTTTCATGCGAGTTCAGTTCTAAGCATAATAGTGTTGATACCGATCATGCTTGTAAGAATAATCAATTATGCGTATGCTCATGCAATATTGAGCATAATCAGTTTCTCAAGGAAAAAAATGCACATTGGAGAACGTAGGGGGCAGCCATTTCAAGAAGAGCACGACTATAAAAGAGCTCAACAAATCGCATTGAATCACTCCCATCCTCTTTGTTTTTCAACCTGTGTCTTGCTTGCCAAACAGATTAAAAGTCAATCAATCTCACTCACATAAATAACATGATTCTTCTCACACATCTTCTCGTATATGCTATTATTTTTCATTGATGGAATAATAGTCCACCGAGAGAACTACTTAATTGAACCATCTTAAATCAACTATCGTTCTTGATTTGTTAGTATTAGAATAAGTACAGACGGAACAAGCTCTGGAGTCTTTTTTGGATTATTGATAAAAAGTACTGGAGTGGCTTTTTGACCAGCTGGAGAAGAAAAATTTATTAATTACTATTTAGGAGTAACATTTTAAAAAATTACCAAATGGGAATAAGTCATATAACTTCTAAATCAGAATCATAACATCTATTATGATTTCTAACTTTTTCGCTTTTCTAAATAAAGTTGTATGTGTAAGTCGTAAATATGTTTACGACTTTGAAGTGATTTTGTTTTGTTTTTTATTAAGTATGGGCATTCCTAAAAAAAATTGAAGCTTGCTAATTACACCCTATTTTTATTAAGTATACTCCAATCATTTATTTTAAATCTTAAATTTTGAATGGTAATACTTTTAAAACATATCTTCAAATGGTAATTTAATTTTCTTTTACCCCCTTTTTTAATTAACATAAATTTTTTGAGCTGTTTATATAGAAAATTAATTAAATAAATAAATATAAAAATTTATTTATAACATAAATACTAAATAAAAATATATTTAAATTACTTAAAAATTCATTTAATATTTTTTATGTATTTTCTATATCATTTTTTTAATATTTTAGTAATTTATGTTATAAATAATTTCTTTATATTTATTTATTTAATTAATTTTCTATATACGACTTAGTGACGGCTCAAAAATTTTATGTTAATTAAGAAAGGGGGTAAAAGAAATTAATTATCATTTAGGGATATATTTTAAAAATATTTCCATTTAGAATTTAAGATTTAAAATAAATGATTGGAGTATACTTAATAAAAATGAGGTGTAATTAACAAGTTTTAATTTTTTTAAAGGATGCCCATACACGACTTTTAAGTCATGATAAGTAAAACAAAAATAAAAGAAAAAAGAAAAGCATGGAAGTCGTAAATATAAATTATGATATTAGGAATTCTGATTTAAAAAACGGAAAAAAAGTTAAAAGTCGTACCATATCTTACGAATTCTGATTTAGATTTAGTAGTATTAGAATAAATTTTTTAAACATTACCCCTAAATACTAATTAATAAATTTTTCTACACTGGAGTCTTTTGATGTAGAGCTCTTCTTTGTGGGTCAGTTAGTAGGTGGGTGAGGAGAGGTATCAACTCCTGACGCTCGTTGAACAATTGGTCTAATTAAACCTTGAATAGCAATGAGCAAATAAAAATCAAAAGGGAATTATTTGCTTTCTCACTTAAAAGTGGGTATTAGCCTATTAGGTGGCCTTAAGTTTATTTTAAATAAAGATTAATTAAAATATACCAATATTATTAAAAGATTACAGCAGCATCTAATGGTAAATAATTTAATTCACTCTATTTTCATTCCACCCACGTTAATATATAAACCAACATACGCTCCATATCGCGTCAATATATTTTCATTTTAAGCATATTTAAAAGGAACAATGCAACTGAATTTCAGAGGCACATTTGCGGGCTTTCAAATTTCCGTCCGGAAGGAAGATAAGTATAAAACTGCTTTTGTTGTACCCTTTGACCATTACGAATGGAATGTAATGCCTTTTGGATTAAAAAATGCTCCAAGTGAATACCAAAACATAATGAATGATATTTTTAATGAGTATTCCAATTTTACTATAGTTTATTTGGATGATATAGTAGTGTTTTCCAAAAATATTAATCAACATTGTGAACACCTAGAAAAGTTCATTCAGATAATAAAAGAAAATGGGTTAGTGGTGTCAGAGAAAAAAATGAAACTTTTTGAAACAAAAATAAGATTTTTAGGATATGAGATATATCAAGGTACAATAACCCCAATACAAAGATCTATAGAATTTACAGAAAAATTTCCTGATGAGATAAAAGATAAAACTCAGTTACAAAGATTTTTGGGATGTTTAAATTATATAGCTGATTTTGTACCCAATATTAGAATAAAATGTGCACCTTTATATGAAAGATTAAGAAAAAACCCACCAGAATGGACAAAAGAAATGACAGAAACGGTAAAAGAGATTAAAAAAATTGTTAAAAAACTTCCTTGCCTAGGAATCCCAGATCCTTTAGCATATCTCATTGTAGAAACTGATGCGTCCGAATTAGGATATGGAGGAATTCTTAAACAGAAAAGTAATCCAGAGTCCAAAGAACAAGTGGTCAGGTATCATTCGGGTATCTGGCATCCGTCTCAGAAAAAATACTCTGTTATTAAAAAAGAAATACTTTCTATTGTTTTATGTTTACAAAAATTTCAAGATGATTTATTTAATAAAAAGTTTTTAGTAAGAACTGACTGTAAGGCTGCCCCTTCAGTCTTACAAAAAGATGTAAAAAATCTGGTTTCTAAACATATTTTCGTCAGGTGGCAAAGTTTATTATCATGTTTTGATTTTGAGATAGAACATATTAAAGGAGAAAAGAATTTTTTACCAGATTTTTAACAAGAGAATTTTTACAGGGATCAGAATGAGTAAAAAGCCAATTTCCAAAGATCAATATGGACTCCCACTGGAATCCGATAAAGGTACTGGAAAAATGACTATATTGCCTCTTGCAGATACTGGAAATACTTCCAGATTCATAACCAACCCAAATCTTAGACCCAATATCTTAACTAAATTGCCGCCTCCAAATAGCCCACTAGCCAAAAATAAATATGCTCCTTTACAATATTTAAATACCTTAGTTGGCCCACGAGACTTTGATAAAACAATACCTCAGAGCTCTAGACCTGGCCCCACTCAGACTTTCAAAACTAATACAGAACTAGACCCAGATTTTGTAAAGAAAGAAAATACTCTCCCAGTCATAATTTGCGAAAAGCATTGGTTAAAATTAGAACCAGTAAAACTAGCAGAAAGAATCTTCCCCTCAGAATTGTATTATCCGTGTACAGATACCAGTAAAACCAAATTATTTTATGAGTTTATATTAGTAGATACTGAGTCCATTGAGCTCAGTCATATAGAAGATGAAGAAGGGATAGTCCAGTTCTCCAAGCTGAAGATACTACATATCATTTCAGATATAGAATGGGGACAGCCACTCCACCAGAAGAAATCCTTTTCAAGAAAATTCGTTCCCCAAGAATATAACTATTATGATTACATGGCAGCATGGGATAAGATTCTGTATCTGAGACCCAATAAACATTCCTGGTTTCTTTGGTTCAAGAAAAATATTTCTTTAAAGTTTCCTAAATGGTTCATAAGATGGTTCTACAATTACGGACCAATAACCAAGATTTTTCCCCAAGAAGTTGCCCAGTTATATGACTATTTTAAAGAAAAAACCACCTTCGTAGATGGATACAAATTTTTATCCTTTATAGCCTCACAAGGGATTACATGGATTATGTGCTGGACCTTCAGCTACACTAAGGTCGATTCAGAAACAGATTTAATGTATCTTTCCAGACAGATTAAAGTAAAATGGTGGAAAAAGTTCGATATCAGCTTAATCAGTAAAGAAAAGATCTCCCAATGGGCGAACAATAATAATAAAATTCCTCGAAGCCAGATTGATATACAAGCAGATAAAGAAGCCATATTTTTAGCCCAGAAAAGACAAATTATGGCAGAACTAGCCACCGCCACTTCCCAAGAAGAATTTGAACAGAGACTTAACCAGATGAGAAGTCCCTCTCAGGGAACCATTAAAGATGAAGAAAGCAATTCTAACAGTAATCCATATCTAAAAAATAAAGATATGTTAGATTACTTTACGAAAGAAGATCTGTCAGATTAAAGCCTCCTGATCACAGCTGTCTGATAAGAAACCAAGATGTCAAGATAATGTGATAAAGAAGAATTCAAGAGATAGCCAATAAAAATTGTCGGCAGGGAACACAAGATACTGTTCGACACTATGTAATATTCTGATGTACATAAAGTAGTAGCTACGTGGTTTTGTTTTATTATAAATAGTACTGTTCATGTAAAATACGTGTAAAGCGTGTGTCCGTTGTATGATTACTATTACTGTTCTAGATAAGCGTCTGTACCTTTTCTCATCTATAAATAAAGAAGCAGAAACAAGGGAGGGCATCAGCCTTTACCCCTCATATGCAATATCTCTCCTTTGTCCTCCTAGTTCTCATTCTTCTTCATTCCCTTCATCAAACCCTCCGTAAGTTTTATAAAGTTTTATATAATGGATTTTGTTGTGCCTGTAGATTATTTTTATATTGTGCATCAATATAGATCTTTACAAATATTTAATGATGGAAGAATTGTTGAAAG